>OX457030.1:36324833-36484053 GCA_949752745.1 Protula sp. h YS-2021 | reverse complement strand
CACGCATGGTAACATCTATCATACCAAGTGCCCCCCCCCCCCACCACCTCACCCCACTGGAAGTAATCTTACCTGGCATTAAGCTAAACTGCACTTTGTTACGGTCATCATCATTCCTACTCACACTCAAACACAGTGCCCTCGTACACAACACTTCTCTTTGCGTTTAAACAATGGAGAGTTCTTATCCAAGACAATTCAACAACTCCGCACTTTTGTCTTTCTTTTCTCCTTTCTTTTTTGTTTGTTTGTTTGTTTTCTTTTGTTTACAACGAAGTCTTAAATTTGGCTTCAAACTCACCAAGAATCAGCAGATCACTGGTTCTCCTTTCAAACTTATCCAAACTTATAAACTGCCTGATAAATACTTCCTGAACAACCAACCCCAGCAAGGCGGGGGCGGAGTGGGGGAGGGAGGGGGGCGACCTTTTCAAGCGGGGCAAAGCTTGCACAGATACCTTATAAATGGTATAAGTAATACAAGGCCGCGTTTCTATCCTCTACCCCTTCATTATTTTTGCACAAATGGCAGTGGCATATCTACACGGTCACATGGTACATCATCTTAAAATGACGTCAGCACCGATACAAGGTGTTACCCTGCCCCCTCCCACCTCCGTCACACGCAGTCCCCCTACAATTACAAACTGTTACAAATCCTTCACCAATCAATTTGAATTAGGAAAAAATTCGACCCATGGGACAAAGCCAGTGGTCTCCTTTGCATTACAATCTTAGAACAACTGAGGGCATAAACGAACACCGGACTTTGGTCAGCGACCTGTCTTCACAATCACAACTACCCCTTTTTGTCGGGTCCTCAAGGTTTTGGGGAATAAAGCGGGGCCATTGTTGTCGTGTCATAACACATTCAACTTTTTCCTTTTGTGACATCACAGTACACTAACATTGACCTTTGGGGCCCAGTTGGCCATTTGACGTCGCAAAGCTGTTGTCCAAAAAACGTCCACGTGGCGTTGTCAAAACGTCACACGACGTCTATTTGACACTTTTTACACAGGTCTTAAAATAATGACATTAGTTTAGTTGTTGCAGGACCGTAAACCAATTGCTTTAGTTGTGGCTGTAACTTCGTGGTCAAGTTTCGAACTAAAATACAGCAGAACACTGGGGTAAATGAAACTTACGAAGCAGCATTTGATCAGATCATAAAAGCAGTTTTCTAAGTGTCATGTATTTAAAACATTGGTGCCACAGACGGAAGACAGATTGTTAGACAGACGGACACAGGTGGGTGAGAAAAACATTAACTGAATGTCATGACGTTACCGGCGTCCGAGGGTCCCGGGACCCGTGAAAATGATCTCGGAACCCCTGGTATTTGAACCTTGGGTCCCGCAGGAACCAAGAAAGATCGTCCTCATTACTGCAGTTCTTAGTTCCTTTAATGGACCAGAAGAATTTGCCTGGGGACTTTTGAACTCAGAAGCTGTGACCCCACGGGAGCGCGAACTAAAAGTTAACGTCATGTCCTGATTAACTACACAAATCAATAACTGACATTTAATGCCGCGACATTCGTCTCTGCATTGTAAAATAATTAGTTCTAATTACCAGACATTATTGTTTCTACATCAACACAGAGTGATTGCATGCGAGATAAAATTCGTTCGTGTGTGGTTAGGAATGTTGATGATGCGGCGGTGGTGGAGGTGGTGGTGGCGGCAGTGCTGATGGTTGCGATGGTGGTGGTGGTGATGGTTGCGGCGGTGGTGTTGGTGGCAGCGGCGGTGGTGGTCGCGGTGGTGGTGATGATGACGACGGCGTCGATGTGTTGATAATGATTGTAATTATGATGATGATGATGATGATGATGATGATGACGAGTGATGTTGATGGCTGTGATGATGACTGTGATAATGAGAATTGTGATGATGATGGTTATTGTGATGATTAGTGTGATGATAATGATTAAAATGGCACAAGAAATGCATAGCGAAACAGCCCGTTCATAACAATTAAAGATACCACACTGGAGAAGAACGAAAAAAAGGAACAATAATTTTTGAAATTTGCCAACGACTTTTTAGATGACATGACAAATAACCATTCAAAAGTTAAGATTCGGGAAAAAAGGTTGTAGGTGTTTATATATAAGAAAAATAAAACCCGTTAAAGAAATGTGCCTTATAAAAATGTGTCTTATCGAAATGTGTCTTGCCAACTGAAGCTTGAATATAAAGTGAAGTTTCACGTTTCTGACTCATCCCAATAAACCATAAACATACACTTGTGAATATAATAAATATATATCAGGCAAAACTATAGGGCAAAACTGACCCAGTTATATGAAAGCTCATTGGCCGTGCGCTTCGATTATTCAAGTGCTTACAGCGGTCTGTTATTTTTTTTTCACCTTTATTTTATTTTTATTGTGAAGCTTGTTTCTTAAAAAAAAAGAAAAAAAAAAAAAAAAAAAGATTGTGATTTGGGTGCCCTTGCAGATCACGTGATAAGAGCTGACCTTTGCTCGTCGTTTCCTTTTTTAAGAACTCAGGATGAACTAATCCCGCCGGGCTTCACTGATCCCGAACAAATCGGCAGTGTGACAAGCACACTCTCAGGATGAACTAATCCCGCCGGGCTTCACTAATCCTGACCAAATCCTCAGTGTGAGAAGCACACGCTCAGCACGAACTAATCCCGCCGGGCTTCACTAATGCCGAGCAAATCCGCAGTGTGAGAAGCACACGCTCAGCACGAACTAATCCCGCCGGGCTTCACTAATCCCGAGCAAATCCGCAGTGTGAGAAGCACACGCTCAGCACGAACTAATCCCGCCGGGCTTCACTAATCCCGAGCAAATCCGCAGTGTGAGAAGCACACGCTCAGGGTGAACTGATCCCGCCGGGCTTAGTTAATAACTAGAACGGCCAGTGTTCCCGTACATAAATGAAAACGAAATGTTTTGTGCAAAATATAAGACAAATGTTTCGAATAACTATTTTTTTCAACAAAACCAGATGTCACCCCGAGCTAACTGTGCATTACTTTGTAGAGAAGAGGCGTACTCACGCCATACTCCCCCCCCCCCCACACGCGTGTGGGTTTAGAGTTGTGGGGTGGAGCGGGCTAGGATGATTGATAACTCCACAATTAAATTGCTTTTCTCGTTGACACATTAACAGCAGACGTCAACTGCCACGTTAATTGGTGAAAACAGTTCTGGTGCAACATGCGCACATTAAAACGCAAGCTGAACATCACAGCAACTGCTGCTGTAAAATAAACGCGAATTTGATTTTGACTGGTTTATAACACTGGTTTCTAATATTATATTGATTTCTTCCTACACACACAGAAATTATATATATATATATATATATATATATATATATATATATATATATATATATATATATATAGGCATCGATTACATAGATTATATACAGGCAGATAAAAAAGACGTTTTACTGAATTATTCTATTACCCACCCTACATAAGTCTGGAAAAAAAACTGAATGTGTGTGTGTATTTGTGCGTGTTACAGCGAATCTGCCAAATATGCATCTGATGCAGCAATCGTGTTGTTTGAAGTCCATTAAATCCATTAAAATATGATTTGAAATAGTCACAATCTTAAGAATTAGAAACGCCCTTTGCAAATTTTAGTTGTTTATTATCAACAACATTTTAGGAAAGGGTGCAAAGAACTTGTTTTGCTAAAAATTACCTGAGCAACTTTTCCGTAAGGTTGTTGCTTGATAGGCATACTGTATGGCCTGCATGATAAGCATACTGCATGGCCTGCATACGCATACTGTATTGCCTGCATGTATGGCTTAATGACACATTCGACATACGCGTTGAGGACTGTCATTGTTCTTTTAGATGTAAAATGCTACGTCTGAAAACTGTAACTTAAGGTATTTAATTTCCGAGGAATTGTCCTAAATTGACAGAAAAAGTTTAGTGACTGATTTAACAGATTCACTGTAATAATAATAATAATAATAATAATAATAATAATAATATATATATATATATATATATATATATATATATATATATATATATATATATATATATAAACACATAAAATACCCAAAACATAATTTAGCCTTGAGACTTTATAAGTGTGAGTCACAATATTCTGCTTCTCAAAATTTCTTTTAGAAGTTTTGCATTAAGTGCTTTTTTCTAAAGAGCGCTTGGTAAAGATTCATACACAATTCGTGTACAAGTGTGGATTAAATAAACGCGCGCTATCAATTATAAAAAAAATAAGGAAGAAGGAAAGGGAAAACACGCTGAGTCACATAACGCACTGAGCAAGAGGAATCTATATTTAACTCCCACCCCCACCCACCCCCACCCCCGCTGTTAATGTCCATCTTTTTTCATTTTCTTCTGTTCTCGACAAAAGCCCACCCTGCCGGGGGAGGGGAAGGGGGCGGGGGGCAAACTGTTTAATTCTTGTTTAGTTTTCTATTCCACAAAGTATGATTCAGCTGATTTGTGAAAATGAAAATGTTGATACGACATAACACTTACACTATCCAGTTGCAGGCTGCTATTCTGAAACCGTTTGAAGTGTTACTTGAATTAAAATGCGAGCGCGTACACGTACAAACACACATACAGGACAAACGGACACAAACAGGTTCATGAATGGTTCTTTCCTCACGACATTTACAAAACTCGTGTGAGCGTGGCTGATGTACCATTGATAATGCTATAGCCTGTGTTTTTTCCATTCATATGATAGGCCTATTACGTGAATCATGGAATTAAATGGGACTTCGTTTCTGAAAAAAAAACCTTGGAAAACGAGGGCATACATGAATCATGACACCTCTCATTCGTAGTTATATCGGGAGTAGAAAGTGGAGGGGTGGGGGAAGGGGCGGGAGGAGTGGGAGCTTGGGGAGGGAAGGGGCGGGAGGAGTGGGAGCTTGGGGAGGGAAGGGGCGGGAGGAGTGGGAGCTTGGGGAGGGAAGGGGGCGCTGGCGTTAATAGATTTTCTACTGTTCCTATACATACACGTTAACCAACTGTACCAGACACAACGTCATGACGCCACTACTCACCTGCGACACTGTGACGTCAGAACATCGTTGCGTCAAATGACGACGCTGCGACTCCAGTTCTTAAAGGCGCGACTCTCAGTTGACTTTTAGGCATACAGCATTTTCAAAGACACACGAGCGTGGTCACTTTATAGCGGGTTTTTTTTTGGGGGGGGGGAGTCAACTAATCCTCCACCCCCTCGCGTTCTCTTGATTTCACGCTTGTATTGTACATGCGTTGAGCAGAGACTAGTAATCCGCAAAAATAAAATAACCATTTAGGGTCAACAATATCACCCCGATTCCCTACCCCCTTAAGAACCCTGGACCCCCCCCCCCACCCCAAAAAAAAAAAAATGATTAGTCTTACAAGTTCTACTGGTAACAAGTTGACCAGTGGGGCACTTTAACTGATTGTAGTTTTGTCTGGTGGTCACTTGGCGGTGACCCCTTGAGAGGAGGGGGTGGGGGTGGAGGGTGGGTGGCCACTTATCCTACTCAACATACACTGCGACAAAAGAAATGAACCCGCGTTTCTGTGTGTGTGGAATGTGCTCTCATTATGCCGCTATTTCGGTGACATACGAGTCATAAACAACTTGATATTCGTGTATACAACAAGCCAACGTTTTTACCATGCCTATCGCTGGTGCGGTTAACCACTTCTTCTTCTTTTTTTTTTTTTTTGTAAACTATAACTGGCGATTCTTCACATAGGATGACCCAAAAATGTACTTCAGCACGACAGGAGCGACACATAGAGCTCTATGTAAAATCAGACGCCTTTTAAGAAGTTCATTTATCACGTAAAACCCTTTTTTCTTCAAAGACAAAAAAGTGCTACAATCCACTTTATTGGACTATTATATTCTTATTAAGCGTGTTTGAAGACATGTTAGGTTTTGCCGAAGTCAGTAAAGTTCAGATTTATTCCATCTCCATATCGTTTCCCTCGTATACAAGAAGACATAAACATTACGACCATCTCTGAAAACGAATTTGACATTCCAATCGCCGCTCACAAACACATGCCTTCGTAATAAAGCAGCATGTTTTATGGGTGTCGGATGCGACATGTCTTCTTGTCACGTGACTTTGGCTATTCGATACCCAAGTCTACAATTTTTTAATGTTGATCGGAAAGCAAAAGTCAATAAATAGTTCAGTTATTTGTAATCAAAACAATAGGTGAAGATAATATCGACCATTTGCGAAAATGTCGACTTGAAGGTTAACATTTTCTTATTGGTCCATAACACTTCATAACTCAAATAAGTGAATATCAGCTGGATGTAACAACCATGATGTTAAAAAGAATACTCACTCACAAGTTGTGTGTGTCGTCGAACAGACTGGTGACAAAGTCAACACTCCTTCAGCTAATCCTGGTCTGATATTGCATCGTTTTTCGTTTACCATCCATTATCAGCGTGTGTGCGTTATTGTTTTGGCCTGTACGCATCACATATTTTCTTATTTACTTCCGTCACCGCAAATGGAGTACACAAATTGTGCGTATTTATTTATCCGAAATCATCAGTCTTCCAGTGGTGCTTTTAACGTTTGTTGCACATACATATATTTTTAATTATGGAACTTTATAACAAACATTTACGCAGTATTGATTTCTGTACTCAGGCCCCCGTCACAAACCACATTATATAAATATTTTTGTCATGCATGGAAATACACAATGGTGGGGCTGCACAACACGCAGTGTCGCCGCTACACCCGTCTGTAATGCTAATTGCGGTGTGCTACGGCGGTCCAACACTACAGTGTTACACCCGTTTGTTATGCTAACCGTTGTTAAGACAGTGAAAAAAATGACTTCCGGTCGCACTGGGGGTTTACTCCGTAAGGGGGTGCTGCCATTGTGGGGTCGGTATGTGCATCGGGAACTGCCGCCCCCACCCCCACCCCTATTTTGTTTTGCCTGCAGGCCGCATGTTTTCCATATTCAACAAAATATCAGCAATGCTTCGGCAATGTTTTCGAGTTTCACTTCACATCCCCTCAATAATAATAATAATAATAATAATAGAAATAATAATAAATAAATAAATGATAAAAATAATAAATAATCTCTAATAAATAAATCAATTAAGTAAATACACTGACGATCTATTCATCTGAAGCGAATTCTTAGGAGCGTCATTTTTATTAAAATGTTTCAGGGGCAAAAGGCCAACGGTTCAAGCATTACTCAGTCTTAAGGTGGACAACAAGTCCAACTGATTAATATGTAAAATTTGGGAAACGGACGAAAGTTTCCCCCCTCCCCACAACACCCAACCCCGTAAGAAAGCGTTCTAGTTCTGGTCATTTTCTTTTCCTTCTTTTAGCGTTTTTTGAGTTGGGCAATCTTTTCGATTCGGTTTTGGGTCAAGTCGATGGATGAGTTTTTTTATTTATTTCTAACAAATCCTCAAAACTGGCTGCTTCTTGTAATTTTCTTTTTTCTCTAGTGTCCTTTTTTGTCCAGTGTACTTTTTTGTCTAGTGCCCTTTTTATATCTAGTGTTCTTTTCTTTTCATAGTTTTTGAGATACAAGTAAGAGACATTTTTTCTTTTCAAAATGCCGTTAATTACTTGTTCTCTTAGACAATAGAGTGTTCTTTAATGTGTGTATCGGGAGTTTCAGACGCTGGTGTAATTATGTTGTCTGCCACCTGGCTTCTAGGGCAACCGTAAGTCCGAAATGAACAGAGCACTTCACTAATATTCTTGAACATTCACTTATTTATTCCTTTATTTATTCACCGTTATTCACCGGCAGGGGGGAGGACGGTGAAGTGGGAGGGGGAGGGAGGGGCGAGGACGGTAGGGCGAGGGGATGGGTGGCTATTAAAAATTGTTTTCTTCTGCGCATATGATGTGTCTGCTTATAATATCGCTTTCGATGGATTGAAACGAAATTTAATCCAGAGATTAAACCAGTTTATTTATCTGTAAAGTGTTTTTTTTTTCTGTTTAACGTCAAACTCAAAACTCCTTTTTATCAAGAACATATTCGCAAGTAGGCTATAAAAGAGAATAATTAGCAAAATACTTTAGAGAAAAAAACTCAGACGGTGTTTGTAATTTTGTACATTGGGCACACTCCACGAATACTAAAACTTTGATTTTTTTACTTATCTTTTTTTTACAATTAACTCAGCGACTCTGCAGTCGAAGCGTCAATCGGAAAGATCCAACGCACAAACTGGTCTATTGTGGCATAGATTAGTTCTAAAAAAGACTATTTACAATTTGCGGCACGGAACGAAATGCGATGTTACATAGGGGTGGGGTGGGGGGGGGGGGGGGGGGCTCAAAATAATCTTTAAATAAAAAAAAAAAAATAAAAGAAAGAAAGAAATTTACAAACTAAAAACACTATATTATTTAAAATAGGAATTCTGTAGGTAATAGTAAATAAGACATCATCTGTTTTTGACAGGGTAATCCAGAACAGACTTCCGAAAAATCAAATGTCCTAGAAATCGAAAAAATAACTTTTTTGTACCAAAGATTTAACAAGAATGTCCAGGGACATTGTGACCAGCCGAGATCTATTGTACAAGTTTGTCCAAGGACAAAGATCAAGGTTACGAAAAGCGATAAGACCAAATCCGGCGTGCTTGAATAAGGGAATTTCCCTGAAAAATTGGGCTTCAAAAGACGAGATGGCAATGAGCTAGCTAAATAATTAACTGAGCAACGGACCCGAACATAGACCGATAAATATATAACAAAATTTGTTTCCCCGAAAAATAACTTCGAACAACGTATTAAAATTGTATCCACACATGTGTACTGCTGACATGTACTTTCGGACATACACACTTAGTTCAAGCAACAGAAACGACCAGAAACGACCAAACACATGTACCTTTTGAAAAGACGAAAACGCCGCGTCTAAAACATCATTACTTAAGTTTATGCTTTGGTATGTATTATTTTGCGGGGTTTGTATTTCCGACCAGTGCACATGTTTATTTATATTGCGTTGATGTGCGGTTTGCATTTCGGGAAAATGCGCATGTTTATTTAACTTGCCGTTATGCTCTTTTCGCATTTCGGACCAGTGCGCATGTTTATTTAGCTTGCGTTGATGTGCGGTTCGCAAGGCGAACCAGTGCGCATGTTTATTTAATACGCATTGCTGCGCATGTGTACTTAACTTGCGTCGATACGTGGCTCGCATTTCAGACCAGTGAGCATGTTTATTCAACTTACGTTGATAAGCTGTTCGCATTTCGGACCAGTGCGCATGCTTGTTTAGCTTGTGTTGATGCGCGTTCGACTTTTCGGACCAGTGCGCATGTTTATTTACTTTGCATTAATGAGTGGTTCGCAATTCGGACAAGTGCGCATATTTATTTCGCTTGCCTTGATGCGCTGTTCACATTTCGGACCACTGCGCATGTTTATTTAACTAGCGTTGATTAGCGTTTCTTATTTTAGACCAGTGCGCATGTTTATTTAACTTGCGTTGATTAGCGGTTCGCATTTCGG
Source organism: Protula sp. h YS-2021 (assembly GCA_949752745.1). NCBI lineage: Eukaryota > Metazoa > Annelida > Polychaeta > Sabellida > Serpulidae > Protula > Protula sp. h YS-2021. The sequence goes on along the minus strand of OX457030.1, from coordinate 36,474,523 downwards.
ACCATTGCGCAAGTTTATTTAACTTGCGTTGATGCGCGGTTATTATTTCGGATCACTACGCATGTTTATTTAACTTGCATTGACGCGCGGTTTCCATTTTGGACCAGTGCGCATATTTATTTAACTTGCGTCGATGCGCGGTTCGTATTTCGGACCAATGCGCATGTTTATTCACCTTACAAGTTTTGGCGGATCGCCCAAAAAATTAGTTTTTCAATAGGGGCCTTACTGGAGAAGAATCGCACAAAATTGGAAAGGAAATCAATCAAAATTGTTGGAAAAGAAGCATTTTCAAAATTAAACGCCAATAAATTAAAAAATACCCCTCATATGGCCAATTTTTGGCGGATCGCCAAAATTAGTAATTTTTCAAAAGAGGACCACTTAGAGAATAATCATACAAAATTTGAAGACAATCTGATCAAAATTGTGTGAAAAAAAGCATTTTGAAAATTGGTGACCATAAAATCACAAATATCAGCAATTTGGCCAATTTTTGCCAGATCGCCAAAAAGAGTTAATTTTCAAGATAGGCCTACTTAGAGAACAATCGCACAAAATTGGAAAGGAATCCGATCAAAATTGTGAAAGAAGAAGCATTTTGGAAATTAGGCACCAAAAAATTAAAAATGTCCCCATTTGGCCAATTTTTGGCGGATCGCCAAAATGAGTAAATTTTCTAAAAAGGCCGATCTAACGAATATTCGTGCAAAATTTGAAGAAAATCTGATCAAAATTGTTCGAGAAGAAGCATTTTGAAAATTGGCAACCACAAAATTACAAATGTCCCCCATTTAGCCAATGTTTGGCGGATCGCCAAAAAGAGTAATTTTTCACGAGAGGTCTACCTAGAGGACAACTATCCAAAATTGGAAAGGAATCCGATCAAAATTGTTGGAGAAGAAGCAATTTGAAAATTGGACACCAAAAAATTAAAAAATGTCCCCCATTTGGCCAATTTTTGGCGGATCGCCAAAATGAGTAAATTTTCTAAAGAGGCCGATCTAAGGAATATTCGTGCAAAATTTGAAGAAAATCTGATCAAAATTCTTCGAGAAAAAGCATTTTGAAAATTGGCAACCACAAAATTACAAATGTCCCCCATTTAGCCAATGTTTGGCGGATCGCCAAAAAGAGTAATTTTTCAAGAGAGTTCTACCTAGAGAACAACTATCCAAAATTGGAAAGGAATCCGATCTAAATTGTTGGAGAAGAAGCAATTTGAAAATCGGACACCAAAAAATTAAAAAATGTCCCCCATTTGGCCAATTTTTGGCGGATCGCCAAAATGAGTAAATTTTCTAAAGAGGCCTACCTAGGGAATAGTCATGCAAAATTTGAAGAAAATCTGATCAAAATTGTGGGAGAAGAAGCATTTTGAAAATTGGCAAACGAAAAATTTCAAATGTCCCCCATTTAGCCAATTTTTGGCGGATCGCCAAAAAAAATAAATTTTTAAAGAGAGGCCTACCTAGAGAACATTCGTGTAAAATTTGAGAGGAATCTGATCGAAACGAGAGGAGAAGAAGCATTTTAAGTAAAAGTTCACACACGTACATCCGTACATACAGACGACGGATACCCCTCTATTGATAGGATAAGACCAGCCTGACATAACCCGCTGGTCTAAAAACTAATTTGATATGAAAATCCATATTACAAGCGAAATTTAAAAATTTTTGAAAATGGGATTAATATTCGGTTTTTATATGTCTATAGCTCGGCGTTGGATGACCTACGATATTTCATAAATTCATATCGTTTTAAAGGCGGAAAGTGAAAAATGCTTGAAAATTTAATCGGTATTCGGTTCTGTTTTAAAATGTCGATAGTTCAGTGTTGAAAAGCCTACGGATATTTGAGTTTTTTAAGTGATCCTTTTCTATTTTTTTTATTCTTTTTTTTTTTTAAACAAGCAAATAAATTGCTTAAACAGTTTACATCTTAAAATAATGAAATAATGAAAAGGTTTTGATTTCTACGACATTTGAATTATTAGTAGCCTATTCTTAAATAGCTTACAAAAAATATCTTGTTTCTCGTTTTCTTCAGAATTGTTATTTTAAATAATACGGTGTCCAAATACATGAACTCACTCAGTGATGGTTTAAACAGTCTGAACAATGTAAAATGTGGCCCGGATTTAACACAAAATTCTCTCTCTTACTCATTCCGCTCCGTTCTGCAAATTATAAACAGCCCTCAGAACTGCGAATTACAATACTTTTCTGCCTTCCATGTGACCAGTTTTTCCTTTGCGGCAATGCGCTCAGCCTCATTTCCATTCCATATTACACCAGACCTTGTAGGAATTTTGGCCCGTTTATTTTCAAATGCGCTGCAAATAAGCAGAAGGTCCGCACGAAATCGACCTACTTCTCTATTCGAAATCCGCATCGTTATGGAGACATCATGCGCGTGTACCTGATATAACTCTACGACGTAGTTTGTCCTTAAAGGCTTTTTAAAGCCATCTGCTGACGCCTTCCTCCACTGTTTTCCACCACCTGATCGCGCCTGTCATCAGCAACCTGATCGCGCCTGTCATCCGTCACCTGATCGCGCCTGTCATCCGCAACCTGATCGCGCCTGTCATCCGTCACCTGATCGCGCCTGTCATCCGTCACCTGATCGCGCCTGTCATCTGCCACCTGATCGCGCCTGTCATCCGCCACCTGATCGCGCCTGTCATCCGCCACCTGATCGCGCCTGTCATCAGCCCCTCGATCGCGCCTGTCATCCGCCACGTGATCGCGCCTGTCATCCGCCACCTGATTGTGCCTGTCATCCGCCACCTGATCGCGCCTGTCATCCGCCACCTGATCGCGCCTGTCATCAGCCCCTCGATCGCGCCTGTCATCCATCACCTGATCGCGCCTGTCATCCGCCACCTGATCGCGCCTGTCATCCACCACCTGATCGTCCCTGTTCGCCACCACATAATCCCAGCTTCCGATCGCGATCGAGCGTTTTCCGTACCTACCAACAATACACATAACGATATGTTTCACGTATCTACGCCGTTTTTTTTGTTTGTTTTTTTTTTGTTTTTTTTTTTTGTTTTTTTTTTGACGCAGGTCTTTTAAACCCACTTGCAGTCAGGGACGTAGTTTTTTTTTTTGGAAAACTCTGCCAGCAAATTGCGTGCGGCCATATTCACAAAAGTTATCTGCAAAATTAATAATTATTGATTCCGTTAACTGCTCCGTTGGTAACCGGAATATCCAAACGTAAGTTAATTTACCCTGTCTAACAAACAGAAATCCACCTAAAATTGTTCGCGTGATTCAGCTAGATCAAATGATTTTCACTAAATTCACTGAATTCAGTTCTTTTTACGGCCAAAGCAGTTTTTTTTTTTTTTGAAAACTGATTTTTCACAAACTCCTCACTGGCATGATTAGCCGGTGGAGAACTTCACATCGAAACGATGTAGACGGCGCTGTAGGCGACACGATGGCTTGGAATCTGCGACAACTTTACCACGAAATCGTCACCACGTTCTGCGCAGATTGCGCTCTCATTTGGCCACGTTGTAAACGAGATTTTTATTTTTTACCGTATACATTTAATAAACCAAAGCAGTTTTTCTTTTGGAACCTGAATTTTTTAAAATAATTCCAGCAGTAATCTGACGTCGTTTGCACTCACCTGGGGCGACTCATCATTTTGTAGTACTCCGCCAGGTCCGCCAGATACTGATTGACTTCTGCTTCGCTTTGGAAGTCAGTCGGCCTTGGTGGCGGTCCATTCGCTGCCCTAGATCTCACCCTGATCCTGGCCCCCCGCGTCAGGGAGAAGCATGTCAACCACAAGGCGATCCACAGACCTCGTACTGCAGCCATCGTGTCGCACCAGGTACTACGAGCCCTCCTTTTAAGATTCTAGCCAGAATTTGTTTTCTTCGTGTTTTTTCTGTCTTTCGATCCCGTTTCTTTTTTTAAATCAAGGCACAGGTGCCAGGAGTGGCATGACAACGCTTGTTTTTTGCGCGACATCAGTCAATTAAATTAATTATGTATATATCAGTGTCATATCTAATATTCGTTTTGTCCCCAGTGGAGGTACCATTTCCTCCACGGGTTTCTATAAAACTTGTAATAAACAAACGAAAGAAAAGAACTTATTAACATTTTTTTCCTCCGCCCCACCTCACCCCCATGAGGTGGCTAAAGTAATTAAGCACAAGTTTTGCGCCTCGCCCAGTTTGACGTCAAACTTTGTCCGGCCCAAGTTTCGATGTTAATTCTGTGAAGTCTGCATTCATTTCCTTGTGAAGAACTGCTATACTTCGATGCCACAGCGCCTCGTTACATGGCGCCTTGCGACATGACATGACGCGCGTATTTACGTCAAAGAAACGGGATATCACGTCACATTAATCCCTCTCTACCCCAAAAACATGTTTAATTAAGCCATCGTTTCTATTTCTGCCATACTGAGCCTACGCCTTGTTGCTAAGCAACAACTGTATTTCCTCACTTTACTAAAATTTTTATGTAATTAAATGTAATTAAACCAATACCATTTGTCTTTTTGTCTATAGCAGTAGCATTCTGACCTATGGACTGCTATTTATGTCTTCTCAACCGACTCATATCAAAAGATATCGCGTTTTCGTTGTTATTATTGAGTGTTTTCAAGTTTACAACGCCTACTGTTAAAGAAAAAAGCAAATGAAAGAAAATCACGCCCACATACACCTGCCACAAATGTTGCACCTGGCAAAACACTATTTTTTAAAATAAAAATATCTCGAGTTGTGAATAAGAATTCACATGCTTTTTTGTTTGTTTATTTTTACTTGAAATAAGTCAGTCTGTGCTGCATAAATCATCTCCGAGTCCACAGGGTGATTCAAGTCAATCAATGCCACGCGTTTTCACTTGCGTTTCCGCTCAACACGAAAAAAAAAAAAAAAAAAACAAACTGAAAAACTGATTTTCAAACTGGCCAATCAGACTGAAACATTTACTCGAGTCATGTAACGACTTTGTTTAAAACATTGTTGTTGAGGGTGAAATTAGAAACTGTCAACAAAGTACGTCTACTCCAGGAACTGACTCCTCTGGTTCAATCTTACTAAAATCTTACCGAGTCAAAGAAGTTAAACTGTCCTTGATCTGGGTCAGTCTATTCCGGAATTGGCTGACTTTAACTGAAATGCCTTGCTTCGAACTCTCCTTGTCCACAATTAATTGCTCGGTGATTTCGGTATTTTTGTTTCTGGGGAAAGCTATAATGAACAGTTTGTGACAGCGTGTCATGGGGGTGTCAGGTGACAGCGTGTCATGGCATGGTGTGTCATGTCACACCGTGTCATCACATGGAGGTGTCATGTGACAGCGTGTCGTCAGATGGGGTGTCATGTGACAGCGTGCCATGACATGGGGTATCATGTGACAGCGTGTATTGACATGGGGTTTGCATGTGACACCGTGTCATGACATGGTGTGTCATGTGACACCGTGTCATCACATGGAGGTGTCATGTGACAGCGTGTCATGACATGGGGCTGCCATGTGACAGCGTGTCGTCAGATGGGGTGTCATGTGTCAGCGTGCCATGACATGGGGTGTCATGTGACAGCGTGCCATGACATGGGGTGTCATGTGACAGCGTGTCATGACATGGGGTGTCATGTGACAGCGTGCCATGACATGGGGTGTCATGTGACAGCGTGTATTGACATGGGGTTTGCATGTGACAGCGTGGGGTCGGAAAAGCCTCGGACCTGAGAAAGTTGAGCGCATAAATGCTATAGGGAGACTGTGTTGAGAGCACTAAGTGGCCTTCTAAGTGTTAGCCAATGACTGCACAGAAACAGACACGCTGTAACAATGTCAAGCTGACCCATCGATCAGGCGGACCCATCCATCAGGCAGACCAATTGATCAGGCTGACCCATCGATCAGGCGGACCCATCCATCAGGCAGACCAATTGATCAGGCGGACCCATCGATCAGGCGGACCTATCGATCAGGCGGACCCATCGATCAGGCGCAGCAATTAATCAGGCAGACCGACTGATCACGCGGACCCATCTATCAGGCGGACCCATCGATCAGGCGCAGCAATTGATCAGGCGGACCCATCGATCAGGCGGACCCATCGATCAGGCGGACCTATCGATCAAGCGGACCGATTGATCAGGCAGACCTATCGATCAAGCGGCCCATCGATCAGACTGACCCATCGATCAGGCGGACCCATCGATCAGGCGGACCGATTAATCAGGTGGACCGATCGAAAGTTTCTTACCAACTCTAAACGCTTAAAACACACGCGACGCAAACTTTTCTCACTTTTAGTGGTTGGGCACATCACCCCATTAGCTGTCAACAGAGACACTGGGCTGAGAGATTACTACTGAGTGCTAGTGTTATTCTGTCTGTTTTTGCTCCAGAAAACTTAAACTTCTTCTTCTTCTTCTTCTTCTTCTTCTTCTTTTCCTTCTTCAAATCGACCGCGCTGTTCTTTCCATGCTGCTGTATGAAACCTGAGGCTTAACTACTCCTGGAAGGTCTGAATCTTTTCACACACCGGATTTGCTACATCACGCAGAATTAGATTGCGTGCTCTTCATACTGCGGATCTGCTCGGGATTAATCTAATCCTAAGCAAATCCACAGTATGAAAAGGGCACCAGATCGCCTCTCTACTGGCGCTAAATTATTCCATTTTTAATACATTATTTACTTCATTTATTTTATTTTTAAAAATTACACTACAACTTGATTTTCCCATTGGCGAAAATACAGTTTGCGACTATGTATTTCAATTATTTCATTGACACTTTTAAGTTTGATTGGACACGCTTCAAATTAAAAAATTCCCTTGCGCATACATAGACAAAGCACACATGATGAACTACACGAGCGGGTGGACTGATCCGAACCCCTTTCCCCAGGCTGTAGCACCGGTAGTACGAGCCTGAACCACTCGAATGATTGGAATGATTCGACCCCCCCTCCCTCCCCCCACCCAGCCTGTACGACCGGTGGCATGAGACTGAACCACACGAGCGGGAGGACTCATCCCAATCCCCCCCCCCTCCTCCACGAACTCCCACGCAGCCTGTGGTACTGGTAGCACGAACCTGACCGGAGGTCATTCAAAAAGTGGCTTCATGCTTTTTCATGATGCTTAGCGCCAATACATTTTTTTATAAACTATTTTAGTACTCGTCTGTGACACTTTTCGTCGCTTAGTCCCGTTGTTACAACGATGTTATGACGTTCTTATGATGACGTTATGACGTTATGGCGATGTTATCAGGCTGTTATGATGATGTTAACTGCCCATTTTCGGCTGTGCTCAGCGTGACGGATAATGAAAGAGCGGGTAAAACGTCTATGCGTATCTGCTCGTCACAGTCATATGCACTGCTGTTTCCTACGCGCTCTGGCAATCGTGGAATAAATATATATAGGCTCCTGCAGCACGTAAGATAACACATGATACTGATGTATCGTAAATATATACAATTGCACTTGTCTAATTGTCCTTGAACAATAAATACAAACAAATCACACCGGACCGAACTACCGTAAATTAAGGGAAGATTTCTTCTCACGCACTCTATTACAGCGGTAAAAAATCACTGTAAAATTACAACTCAAATATTATTACGAGACAAGAGCACTGTAAATTTTGGTACTACTTTTTCTTTTCTCACACATTATTATGGAGACAGCCTTACCTTAATTACAGAACTATTTTTCTCTCCACACGTAATACCACGGGGAGGAATGAAGCCGTAAATTACGGCACTACTTTTTTTAATCAAATTTTATTGCAAGACAGAGTACCCCAAATTATGGAACTATTTTATCTGTTTCTCACGGGACAGCTTTGCCGTCATCTACCCCACTGCTCTCTCTCTCTCTCTCCCCCCCTCCTCTCTCTCTCTCTCTCTCTCTCTCTCTCTCTCTCTCCTTCTCTCTCGCTTTGTCTCATATTACTGCAGAACACATTTCTGTAAATAACACCACTTTTCCGTCCCTCATAAATCACTACCGAAAGAATAGCAGCCGAAATTTATGGTGCTGTTTTAGTCTCTCTTCACATATTCCTACGCCTCGCTTTCGTCATAGCCCGGATTGACGGCCCCGCGGCGCTTCTTACAATGAGTCTCGATCTTCCTTTCGTGAACTATCGTCGAGAGTTCAAGGTCAACGCCGGGCTCGTCGGCTGAGGTCAAGGCCTCGTCGGGTGCGAGCTGCGGTGAAAACATCCAGTCTTTGACCTTCTGAAACGGTGACATCTGCGGTGACCTTGAACGGCCTTCGCTGTCGCAGTCAAATGGCTTGGGCGTCCACGCCCGCGGGACCTGCCCACACCGGAAGCCATTCTGTGACCGGAAGTCACTGTCGGACCGGATGTCGCGCCTCTGCTTCCGCCTGGCGCGTTTCACCTTGGCCGGTATGACGTCATCACCGCCCTCCCTCCGCCGGCGCCGCCCTTTGGCATTTCTCCTCCCCGGGCTGTCACGTGACGTCTCGCTATCTGCCCACTCGGTTCGCTTCTGTGACGGCTTCTCACGCTTATCTGCCAGCTTCTTATCTAACAGTTTCTTATCTAGTGTCTTATCTAGGGCCTTCTTATCTAGGACTAGGGAGTCACCTGGGTAGCACTCTAACACTTTGCATGTCTTCTTTTGCACGATGCGATCGTCGCGGGCTTTGGCGGGCTGGCTCCGTCTGTGGCTCGGTATGCTCGGAATGTCACTGCCACTCAGATCGCTGACGAGGTCAAGGTCGTCCAAATCGTCAAGCTCGACCTTGAAGAAAAAACACATGGTCAAGTTCCATAGACTTTTCCTAATCGATATTACAGCTGACCAATGGTGAACCAATGGGCTAACGGTTCTTTTCATTTTTTTATTTATTCTTGTTTTTTTTTTGTTTTTTTTTAAATTTTTCTCCAGGCTATATTTCTTCGTTTATTCTAACTTTTTTTTTCATTTTTGTGAAGTACAAAAACAACTTGAAATATCAAATACAAAAGAAGGCTCCCTATTCTTCTATTTTCTGCCACACAAGGATTAAAACAGCCGTACCACCTGATCAAGCAGGCTCTGGCCAATGTTCCCCTGTGCTTGCTAAAAGTGTTCAATCAAGCCCCTCCCCCTATGCTCTTTTTTTTCCTATTCCCTATATATTTCCTAATTTCTTTCTTCACCCCAGGCTCTAGCCAAGCTTTTTTCTGCCTTTTTTATTTATCTATTTATTTTCAATTTGTTCCGTCGCTCAGCAATTAAAACAGCTGTACGACCTGATCGAGCAGGCTCTTGCGGATCTGTCCGACCGTGCATGTGTACAGCGTCGTCGTCTTCGTCTCCTTGGTGATGGCCATGACCTGCAGCGCTCGGCAGTATGCGGGCCGCTTCAGTTCGGGCGTGGCGCAGGCCGAGTCGGAACTGTGCACGCTTTCGGCTGACGACACCTCCAACACCTAATTAAATTTAAATTAATAAACAATAAATCAATAAAACAAATTTTAACAGCAACTTTCTTCTTCAGTAAGTATCGCAACTGACAGCCCACTTTGGCTGTTCACCTGCGCACAAGTAATGGGTGAGGCTATTCACCCTCACCCAGGTGGTGGGCGGGGCTACTCACCCTCGTCCAGGTAGTTCGCGGGGCCATTCACCCCCGTACAGGTGGTGGGCGGGGCTATTCACCCTCATACATGTCGTGGGGGGGGGGGGGGTATTCACCCTCGCCCAGGTAGTGGGCGGGGCTATTCACCCTCACCCAGGTGGTGGGCGGGGCTACTCACCCTCGTCCAGGTAGTTCGCGGGGCTATTCACCTCCGTACAGGTGGTGGGCGGGGCTATTCACCCTCGTACATGTCGTGGGGGGGGGGGGGGGCTATTCACCCTCGCCCAGGTAGTGGGTGGGGCTATTCACCCTTGTACAGGTGGTTGGTGGGGCTATGTACCCTCGTCCAAGTAGTGGGCGGGGCCATTCAACTTTTGTACAGGTAGTTGGTGGGGCTATGTACCCTCGTCCAGGTAGTGGGCGGGGCCATTCACCCTTGTACAGGTGGTTGGTGGGGCTATGTACCCTCGTCCAGGTAGTGGGCGGGGCTATTCACCCTTGTACAGTTGGTTGGTGGGGCTATGTACCCTTGTCCAGGTAGTGGGCGGGGCTATTCACCCTTGTACAGGTGGTTGGCGGGGCTATGTACCCTCTTCCAGGTAGTGGACGGGGCTATTCACCCTTGTACAGTTGGTTGGCGGGGCTATGTACCCTCTTCCAGGTAGTGGACGGGGCTATTCACCCTTGTACAGTTGGTTGGTGGGGCTATGTACCCTCTTCCAGGTAGTGGACGGGGCTATTCACCCTTGTACAGTTGGTTGGCGGGGTTATGTACCCTTGTCCAGGTTGTGGGCAGGGCTATTCACCCTCGTACAGGTGATGGGTGGGGCTATTTACCCTCGTACATGTCGTGGGGGGGGGGGGGGGGCGCTATTCACCCTCACCCAGGTATGGGTTGGGCTGTTCACCTTTTTACTGGTTGTGGGCGGGTGTTACTTGGCTTTATGCAGACGAAGGGCGAGGCGGGGCTACTTAGCTTTATGCAGGTGGTAGGCGGTACTACTCGCAGTGTCTTTCCCAGAGGGGGATTTAGGGGATTTCTCCTCCTCCATCACCATTTTAATCCCCTTTTTGGAACACGAGGCGGCTAAAAAATTCCCCACTGAATTTGAAAAAGCCCCTTCCTGTTCTACCGAGGGGGGTTTTAAGTTCGATGGTCAGATGAACATTACAATGTAATTAGTGAACACTAATCATTTTACACACCACAATTTGTGTGGAATCGTTTCATATTTACGAGCACAATCCCTAAAACCTTCCTTTCTGCTGAAAACAGAAAAAAAATGGCTACAGTTTATAACAGATTAATAGAACATTAATGCTTTTTTATCTTGTGTAGGATTCCTAGGACATCCCCTACCATGGGGAAAAAAACCCCTAATTTTTTTAGAGGGGGATATTAAGCCCCCTGTCCTTCGATCCTGGGCATCACACTGCTGCTCGCAATTGTGTAGTGTGCGGCCGGGGCCGCTCACCCTCGTACAGTGGTCGGAGGGGTTAACTAGCTTTAAGAAGCCGGTAGGCGGGGCTACTTAGTCTTATGCAGGTGGCAGGCACGGTTTCAAACTCTTTGCCATGCGGTGGGCGGGGCCACTTAGCCATATACAGGCGGAGCTACTCACCCTTGTGCAGGCGGTGGGCGGACGCTGTAACTCCGGTGTCACGCATTCTTCGTCTGAGCTGCGAATTCTCTCCTCTTCATCCTTTGAAACAATTCATCTTGACTAACACAACGATCTTTGACTAGACTACTAACTTGACTAACACAATGATCAGTTTGACTAAATTACTAATCAGTCTGATCAACGCTATCGTCATTTTGACTTAAAACGCGGTCAGTTTGACTAAGCACTGCACACTATTAAAACTATTCACCTTGACGCAGTAATCAGTTGGATCATCATGGCAATCAATAATCAAAGTAGAAGTGTCGTAACCTCAAAGCGACAGTATACCTCCTTGACAACGGTTAGAGCGGCAGAGTAGCTCCTTCACAATAGGGTACGGGGGGAGGCACAGTAGCTCCTTGAGAAATGGGTGGTGGGGGGGGGGGGGGAGGTGGAGTAGCTCTGAGAATGGGTACCGGAGGGGGCAGATTATCTCCCCGAAAACGGGCAGACGCCCCTGGCAAAGTACCTCCCTGAGAACGAGTAGAGGGGACACAGTAATTCCCGATAAAAAGTACAGGGGACAGAGTACCTCCCTGAGAATGGGTAGAGGGGAGGGGAAGAGAAGCTCCCCGAGGACAGACAGAGGGGGGGGGGGGACCTCCCTGAGGACGGACAGAGGGAGGGGAACCTCCCTGAGGACGGATAGAGGGGGGCACAGTACCTCCATCAGAGAGGGGAGGGGAAGCGAACCTCCCGGAGGACAGAGAGCAGGGACAGAGAGAACCTCCATGAGGACGGGCAGATGGGGATGTGGTAACCTTCCCGAGGACGGATAGACGGGGGGAGGGAAGAGGACCTCCCTGAGGACGGATACAGGAACCAGCATCAGGATAAGAAAGGAGTAGTAATGCCCAAATGGGAACGGGTAGAAAGGAGGACAAAATACCTGCATGAGGACAGGAAGTGGGGGACGCTTCAATTTGGGTGTCATGACGTCTTCGTCGGAGCTGTGGATGACGTCACGTGAGACTGTGGCCGTCACGAGCTCACTCATCGCCTGCAAACAATTAATCAACCCTGTCAATAGCCCCCTTCCCGCATGTCCCAAACCCTACCCCCCCCCCCCACATTCAGTACCCTCTTCCCCCGCTCATGGTCAACGACCTCTACTCGTTACCTTTGGTGAACCAGCCTCTCCCCACCCCTCCTACTCCAAGAGCCTAGCACCCACCCACAACTTCTCCATTTATTCCTCATTAGCCAATCCCACTCAGCCCCTCACCAAATCGTCGAATTATCCCTGTAACTTAACTGAAAGCGTTAAAATAGGCAAGGGGGTTTTAACCTAAAGCCTCAAAGAGATTTCAGCCGCGTGAGGTGTTTTCGTGTTGAGGAAATAGAGTGTGGGTGGGTGTAGGGGTTAGACAGTCTTCAAGCCCGCATCTAATGCCCCCCTTTCTCATTCCTTTAAGCCAAAGCGATACGCACCTTTGTTCTTTCCGTCGGCAGCTGTTTCACAGGCTGCGGCCGCTGTTTCATAGGCTGCGGCCGCTGTAACCCCAACGATGGTTCGGCCGCGTTGGGCCGCCTCCTTTCGGCAACGTTCAGCCGTCTCACTTCGTCCACAATCGGCCGCCTCCTTTCGGGTTCCGTCGTCCGCCTCTTTTCCGCCACGTTCGGCTGCCTCTTTTCCACCTCAGCCGGCCACTTCTTTTCGGCCAGATTCGGCCGCCTAGGCTCGGGCGTTACTCGGCCCTCGTCGGAACTCGGCACCTGAGACGTGTTATTGGAGCTCGGCTGGCCCGACGACCTTCGGCTCCCCGACACATTCGTCAGTGAAGCGTTCGTGCCTAGTGACGTCAGACTGCCCTTTCGGGCACCGTCGGCCAGGGAACTAGTGCCTATCGTCAAAATAAACACGTTCCTTAATATCCCTATCGTCAAAAAAAGTCAACAACGCCAATGAAGCCTAAATAAATAGCCTAACCTAAATCAACGGACGTTTATTTTGAACGCGCTTAATAAGTCCAATCATTGTCCCGTACCTCACGATAATCTCGTGCTTCACATTCAATCAAAGAAACGAATTAATCTGAGTCAAGGCTGAGTCTGGGTCAAATGCTGTAACTTTGCACACTGCATTTAGGGATAAGCAACTGATATTCAAACATATTAATTTCATAACTAGATTAATTTTATTTTACTGGATATTCAATGAGCGATAATTTTGAATTCCGTGATAAGTCATCCGTCCCACTGCACTCGAACTTGGTTCACGTCGAGTGAACCAGAGCGTATGCTGCCGTGAAGTCACGTGAACTCACGGGAAATCACGTGAATCTCAAGTGAAGTCAAGTGAACTCAGGGAAGTCACTTGAACTGACGTGAAGTCACCAGCACTGACGTGAAGCCACATGAAGTCGCGAGAACTCATGAGAAGTCACGTGACACTCACGTTAAATCACTTGACCCTGCAAACTAGACAGCGCAAATTAATGTGAACTGGCGTGACTTTGTCCCAGAATTCGCGTGAAATAAAGTAGAAGCTAGCGCAGAACTCACCCGGCGCGGAGGGTACGGACGGCGACGGCGCGGAGGGCGCGGAAGGTGAAGGTGCGGAGGGCGAGGGCGTGCTGGCAGGCAGGACGCGGTTGCGCGCGCGCTTCTTGCGGTGCCGGCGCCTCTTGCGTCGCGAGCGGTCGCTCTCCTGTGACTCCTGCTGGCTCTGCGACTCCTGAAACACGGCACAAACTGTAATGCTGTACAGAAATCAACCTTTACGCTTCGCTCTGATGTTTATTAACCTATTCATTCCGCCGACCCACTGGGCATTGTGAAAATAGTATCTGGTACCCTTGTTGTAATACCGCAGCTTTTTGTATTCATCCGCTCTATGTTTATACAGAACTACAGAACTGCGGCCTAGCGGATACTGTCGTGATTGGGACTGTCGGCCTTAAATTCTGGCCTACCCGAGACTGGCGTGACTGGGACTATCCGTCTTAGAATTTCGGCCTACCTGAGACTGACGTGACTGGGACTGACGGCGCAGAATTTCGGCTTGAAATCTGGCCACGCTCAGAGAGGACAAAGACTTCATTGAATCTAAATCTGCAACCAGACACAATTCTGAGTGACATGATTGAAAAAGAGTGACATTTTGACTGACATGAAATTTGGTCGTTAAATCGACCGCGAAATCTTCCCCTACATCTTCCGAACAACTGCTCTCACCCGAAATATCACCTGCTGTCTTACGAGAATCGATGGATTGGCCACGCCCCCTCCCACCAACGCCCCCCTCTCCCTTCATCGTCTGAACCTGAATGCAGTAGCGCGAGCATGGAGCAGCACACCGTGCACCCCCCCCCCCCCCTACCCTTCCACCAGCGTCAACATCCACCATCCACTCAAACAACCCCCCTTCCAACTTACACCCATTCCGACCAACCCCCCCCCCCCCTTACCTGAGTCTGAATGGCGGCGCACGGGCATGGAGGGGTAGACCATGGCCCCGCGCCGCGAAACCATGCGCGGTAACGCGGCGGTCCACACTGACGTCATTTCCTGAGAGCTAATGCTATCGAACTGCAAACCTGAAGCAGAAATATTTTTAAATATTTATAAATAACTTTAAAAAAGTTTTGGAAACAAAAACAAATGTGTTCCCGAATAAACCCATACTTCCCCAATAACCATTTTCCATTTTTCTCTTTATTGAAATAAAACATTCATTTCTATAACAATAAACATAAAGAAATAACAAATAAGCGGCATCCTCAAGAACAACAGTGTATCCGGACACGTTAAAAAAAACCTTTGCCTTTTTCTGTTAACAATAACAAACGTTTCACAAAGTTTTATTTGAGCAAAACAGCTGTTTCACAAAGCTTTATTTGAACAATTTTGTACTACTTTCAAAACAAGAATGTCCAGGGACATTGCAACCAGCCGAGTAAACCACTTTACCATCTCATTGTTGCTTACAAAATCATACTTTCAGCTGCTCTATAAATAAAATATGACTGCACCAAAGATATTTTTCGGTAAGATGGATCCCTGTCTGAATATATTACCCTCCCTCCCATCCCCCAACAACAAAATCGGTCAAAAACTAGTTAATTTAATCACTAGTCTGGAATTTTATTTATTTTTGAAATGGAGATACTTGTGTTCATGGTTACTTGTCGTTCTATTTTATTGCAAAGACAAAATGACAGGAATTCACCGCGACTAACGCACCACCAAAGCAACTGTCATATTTTTATAGATCAAAGTTACTAAACAATGAAGGGAGACCTAGCTTTCTCTCTCCTTATGCCATTTAATTGTGACGTGTCACTCAAACACAACTGACTTCAAGGATCAGGCTGGATCCAACTTTTCGTGAAGGGGAGGGGGGGGGGGAGAGCTTAGCGTGCACAAGAACTACAATGCTATAAATAGGTCATGGGGAAATCAAGAACTGTTGACACTGCATTAAGACACGCATACACAACACGTTCTACAGATTCAGTTCGGTCAAAAGTAACTCTGTTCGCGTGTGTCGGGATGGGGGGGGGGGGGGGGGGGGAGGTGGTGATGAGAGTTAGGAGAGGGGGAAAAAGGGAGGGAAAATGAGGGGCGGCAAAAAGATGTTTGAACTACTGCCCCACAGATATTGCAGATATATGTAAAAAATATATGTCAAAATATGCAAATTTCTGACAATTTTCAAAGTCCCGTCATTATGGCTCTTTTCGGCCGATGGCGAAAGAGAGTAAATTTCCGGTAGAGGACTATCTAAAGATTGTACATGTGTAATACCAAGAAGATGAAACAACAAGTTTGTCCAAGGACAAAGTCCCAGCTTACGAAAAGCAATAAGGCCACTTCCAGCGTGCATGAGCAACGGAATTTCCCTGAAAAATTGGGCTTCAAAAGATGAGATGGCGAAGAGCTAGCTCAATAATTAATTTAGCACCGGACCAGAACACAGACCGATAAATGCATATAAAGATTTGTTTCCCAGAATAATGGTCTGATAGACTGCATAGTCTGCCATAGATATCTTCGAACAACGCTCGCATTTCGGACTAGTGCGCATATTTATGTAACTTGCCTCGATGCGCGGTTCTCGATTCAGACAAGTGCGCATGTTTATTTAATTTGCGTTGATGCGCGGCTCTCATTTAGGAAGAGTGCACATGTTTATTAACACTTGACAAGCCTTTGACTTGCAAGGGTTATATGAATTTGTGCGAGCAGCCGTTTGTCATTTTTTTTTCTTCTTGACAGTTTTCCGAATTTTGTGTCTTCTTCTCTGGCACTATGGGCCCTAGGACCATGAAACTTGGGACTTTTTAAGAGCTTGATCTGAACGTGTGCATGTCACTTTGTATTTTCGTCTTCGATTTCGTTTTCTTTGTTAAAAGGCCATGTGAAAAGAGTGTATTTTTTCGGAAAAGTGCACATGTTTATTTAACTTGCGTCGATGCGCGGTTCTTATTTCAGACCATTGCGCATGTTTATTTAACTTGCGTTGATAGCAATACTTATTTTGGACAAGTGCACAAGTTACCTTAGGTTCGCATTTCGGACAACAGTGCGCATGTTTATTCAACTTGCGTTGTTGAGCAGTTCGAATTTCAGACCGATGCGCATGTTTATTTAACTTGCGTTGGTGCGCGGTTCGCATTTCAGACCAGTGCGCATGTTTATTTAACTTGCGTTGATGCGCGATGCTTCTTTTGGACCAGTGCAAATGTTATTTAACTTGCGTTGGCGCGTGGTTAGCATTTCCAACCACTGCGCATGTTTATTTAACGTGCGTCGATGCGCGGTTCTTATTTCCGGCCAATGCGCATATTTCTTTAACTTGAGTTGATGCGCGGTTCTTATTCTGGACCAGTGCGCATGTTGATTTAACTTGTGCTGATGCGTAGTTCTTATTTTGAATAGTCATGTGTATTTAACTTGCGTTGATGGACGGTGCTAATTTTGGTCCAGTGTGCTTGCTTATTTAGCTTGTGTCGATGTGCGGTTTGCATTAAGGACCAGTGCGCATGTTTTTTTTAACTTTTATCAATGCTCGTTAATGCTCGGTTCCCATTTCTGACCAGTGCGCATGTTTATTCAACTTGCGTTGATGCGCGGTTCTCATTTCGGACCACTGCGCATGTCTATTCAACTTGCGTCGATGCCTGGTTCTTTTTCGGACTAGTGCGCATGTTTGTTTAACTTGTAGTGATCTGCGGTGCTTAATTTGGACTAGTTCGCATGTTTACTTAACTTCCATCGATGCGTGGTTCGCATTTCGGACCATTGCGCATGTTTATTTAACTTGTGTTGATGCGTGGTTCTCATTTCAGACCAGTGCGCATGTTTCTTTTGGTTAAGTTGATGCGCGATTCTTTTTCCGGATCAGTGCGCATATTTCACTTGCGTTCATGCGTGGTGCTTAATTTGGACCAGTGCAAATGTTTATTTAACTTATGTTGGCGCGTGGTTCGCATTCCGAACCACTACGCATGTTTATTTAACGTGCGTCGATGTGCGGTTTTTATTTCCGGCCAATGCGCATATTTCTTTAACTTGAGTTGATACGCGGTTTTTATTCTGGACCAGTGCGCATGTTTATTTAAGTTGTGCTGATGCGCAGTTCTTACTTTGAATAGTGCGCATGTTATTCAAGTTGCGTTAATCCGCAGTTCGCATTTCGAACCGGTGCGCATGTTTATTTAACTTGCGTTGATGCACGGTGCTAATTTTGGTCCAGTGTGCTTGCTTATTTAGCTTGTGTCGATGTGTTTTTCACATTTAGAACCAGTACGCATGTTTTTTTTAACTCGTGTTAATGCTTGTTAATGCGCGGTTCGCATTTCGGACCATTGCGCATGTTTATTCAACTTGTGTTGATGCGTGTTTCTCATTTCAGACCAGTGCGCATGTTTCTTTGGGTTAAGTTGATGCCCTGTTCTTTTTTTCGGATCAGTGCGCATATTTAACTTGCGTTCATGCTTGGTGCTTAATTTGGACCAGTGCAAATGTTTATTTAACTTGTGTTGGCGCGTGGTTCGCATTTCCAACTACTGCGCATGTTTATTTAACGTGCGTCGATGCGCGGTTCTTATTTCAGGCTAATGCGCATATTTCTTTAACTTGAATTGATACGCGGTTCTTATTCTGGACCAGAGCGCATGTTTATTTAAGTTGTGCTGATGCACAGTTCTTATTGTGAATAGTGCGCATGTTATTCAAGTTGCGTTAATCCGCAGTTCGCATTTCGAACCGGTGCGTATGTTTATTTAATTTGCGTTGATGCACGGTGCTAATTTTGGTCCAGTGTGCTTGCTTATTTAGCTTGTGCCATTCGCATTTAGGACCAGTGCGTTTTTTTTAACTTGCGTTAATGCTCGGTTCCCATTTCTGACCAGTTTGTTTGTTTATTTAGCTTGCGTCGATAAGCGGTTCACATTTTCCACCAGTGCGCATGATTATTTAACTTGTGCTGATGCGTGGTCCGCATTTTGGACCAGTGCACATTTATTTAACTTGAGTTGATGTGCGGTTCGCATTTCGGACCACTGCGCATGTTTATTTAACTTGCCTCGATGTGCGGTTCGCATTTCGGACCAGTGCGCATGTTTCTTTAGGTTGCGTTGATGCACAGTTCGCATTTCGGACCACTGCGCATGTCTATTCAACTTGCGTCGATGCGTGGTTCTTTTGTCGAACCAGTGCGCATGTTTATTTAACTTGCGTTGATGTGCGGTGCTAATTTTGGACCACTGCGCATGTTTATTTAACTTGTGTCGATGCGTGGTTGTTAAATCTGACTACCGCGCAAGTTCATTTAACTTGCGTTTATGCGCTGTAGGAGGAGATTCATTTTTTTTTTTTTTTTAATTCCGAAAAAAATCAAAAGTTTTCCAATTCACTCAAAAAATAAATGAAATCTGATTAAAACTGTAGGAGGAAATACATTTTGAATTTTTCTTCAAAAATTCCCTGATCGACTCAAAAAGCACAGGCCGTATTCACGACACCCTAGGCATGCCTCAGTCCCAAAATAAATCATGTCTGATCAAAACTGTAGGAGAAGATGCATTCTGAGGTATTTTCATCAAAAATCCCCCCAACAATCAAAAATTTCAAAGTCGAGTCAAATAGCACAAGCCGTATGCCCGACCCACCTAAGGATACCTCATACCAAAAATAAATGAAATAGGATAAAAACTGTAGGAGGAAATGCATTTTGAAGTTTTTCTTCAAAAATTACCTAAAACAGACAAAAATTTTCCGATCGACCAAAAAAGGGCAAGCCGTATACTCGACCCCTTAGAAATGTCTCATACCAAAAAAAAAAAAAAAAAAAAAAAGAAAGAAATCGGGTCAAAACTGTAAGGGCAAATGCATCTTGAAGTTTTCTCTTCAAAAACTCACTAAAAATACAAAAATTGTCCGATCGACTGAAAAAGCACAAACGTATGCACGACCCTTTAGTGGTGCCTCATACCAAAAATAAAAGATATCGGATCGAAAATGTAGGAGGAGATACATTTTAGAAAGTTTTCTTCAAAAATTCGCCAAAAATTCAAAAATCACCCGATCGACTAAAAAAGCACAAACCGTATAAATGACCGCTTAGGGATAACTCACACCAAAAATAAATGACATCGAATCAAAATTGTTAGAGTAGATGCATTCTGAATTATGTTCGAAATTTTTGCTTCAAAAATTCCCCAAAAATACAAAAATTGTCCGTATGCATGACCCTTCAGTGGTGCCTCATACCAAAAATAAATGAAATCGGATCAAAAATGTAGGAGGAGATACAGTTTGAAAATTTTTCTTCAAAAATTCGCCAAAAATTCAAAAATCACCCGATCGACTAAAAAAGCACAAACCGTATGCAAAACCGCTTAGGGATGCATCACACCAAAAATAAATGACATCGAATAAAAATTGCAGGAGTAGATGCATTTTGAATTATTTTCGAAATTTTTGCTTAAAAAATTCCCCCAAAATACAAAAATTATTCGATATACTAAAAAACCACAAGCCGTATGCGCGACCCTTTAGGGGTGCCTCATACCAAAAATAAATGAAATCGGATAAAAAATGTAGGAGCAGATACGTTTTAAAATTTTTTCTTCAAAAATTCGCCAAAAATTCAAAAATCACCCGATCGACTAAAAAAGCACAAGCCGTATGCATGACCCCTTAGGGATGCCTCATACCAAAAATAAATGACATCGGATCAAAATTGTAGGAGGAGATGCATTTTGAACCAAAGTTTACTAAATAAACAACTAACTAACTAACTAACTAACTAACTAACTAACGGACGCCACATGCAAACCGATAGAAATACCCCAGCTTACGTGTAACGTAAGCTGGGCTAAAAACTGTGGGAGATGCATTTTGGAAAAAGGGTTAACAAATACTTTTTTTCAAAAGTGATTGCACAAGACCACCCGACAGAGTCGGCTGGTGTAATAATAAGGGCTTTTATCTCGCAAAAATGCATGTCATGTGCCCAGAAGTTGTGCGTATACCTTAATCCAGTTTTTGAAGGGGGTGCGAGGGGGGTGGGCTAAGTCAATTGACTTTGGGCCTCTCAATCCTGTTTTCTGTACAAGTTCAAGTACAGGTATTTTATCTAGACACAGAAGGTGGTCACTACAGTCAGGTTTACGGTACGCCCTTTTATCCAGGTCTGCAAAGTCCTCACTAAAAGAGGTTTTACTGTACACAAGACCTTGTTCACAATATATACATATTTTACGTGACGTCATACGCGGCGACATTTGATAGACTCTTTCGGAAATACCCAGCAACAATCCATCAAATTCTGCACACAAAATTTTTACGTAATGACGTCATACGCCTTCCCTAATAAAGTGACATGCACCAAAAATTGACAGAACCGTCCGATCTATCCAAGGAATAAATAGAACAAGTTTGAAGTCTTACCGACTTCTCTTCTCGATATATCTTGCAGGTGTTGGGTCAAGTCGGCCCCTTGCCAAGTCGGCCCCTTGCCAACTCGGCCCTTTTTGGTCAAGTCGGCCCCTCCAACTCGGCCCCTCGTGAAAGTCAAGTCGGCCCCTCAGTCCTTTTTTAAGTCGGCCCTATGACACATTCTTTGCAAACTTAAAATGTAATTGAAAATTATAGGGTTTTTTGGTGTCTCATCTCGGGTGATCACAAGTATGCAGATTTACTGTGATGAAAATACTCCGTATTCATCACAGACAAAATGCAATTAGTAATTACAGGACTTCTGTCGGTGTTTAATCTCAGTGATCACAAATAAATTATCTCCGCCTCAACTGCAATTAAAGTTCACAAGTGCTCGAGTGGTTTTGGTATGAGGAAATAAGAAAATCGGCTACCTGAAAGGAGTGGATAAGGCTTTTACATTTACTATTGTACACACCACAATTTGCTTGTTAAGTCACAGAATGATATTATCCGAGTTGTCAGTGACTGAAAGGAGTGAATTAGGCTTTTTACATTAAGTATTTTACACACCACAATTTGTATGGAATGCCGTTTTAACATTTAATGCTTATTTTTGATATCAAAATATAATTAAAGATATCAAGAAATCAATGTAGATCTCAATAATTTACATTTTGCTATCAATAATTGAATTTTAGATGGCAAAAATTTATTTTTGAGATCAAAAAATCAAATTTAGAAACTTAAAAAATCTTAAGGGAGACACACACTTACATAAAATTTAAATTGTGGAGATGAAAACTTGAATTATTGAGATCAATAATAACAACACAAATTTTGATCTCAAGAATTGCTTCTTTTTTATACAGTAAACAATTTAAAGAAAGATTCTGTATACAAGGTCCAGTCATTTTTGATGTACAGCTGTGTACTTCTGAATTTAAAAAAACAGAATGCAGTGTTGCCACACCGTCCTGCTTTTTGCAGATGTCCTGTTTTTTTCGCATTTTTGGAAAACGTCCTGCTTTTGTCCTGCTTTTGAGCTAAAAAGGGCAAATGTCCTGCTTTTGTCCTGCTTTTAGCAAAATTGTGAAATCTCGTCCAGCTTTTGTCCTGCTTTTATAACCGAATAATTCATTATTTAGTTCAAGATCAGATTTTTTGGCGCCTTCGGCGCCTCTACCTAAATTTTTCGGTGTTTGTACAAAACGTGACTATTAGCAGGGTTGCCTTATCGTTTTTTTTTAAAGATTTAGCCTTTATTTTCGCATCGTTTTTTTTTTTTTGCCTCAAAACGTACTTTTTTCTACAAGTGTTCTTTATTGTTCTTTTTTTTTAGCTCCAGCTTCTTTCATAAGCAGGGGCTATGACAGTTCCTGAAAGTATGTGCGAATGAACGCTTTTGAGTTGAAAAATCGTATATTCTGCCAGGATTCTAGCCTGAATGTCTTGAAATTTTGGTGGAAAGTAGGGCGCATAAGTGTCCACCTGGCTATTACTTTTTTAGCGATTCGTCAAAAATTGGCGAAAAAATTAGCGAAAACCAAATTTTTTTTCGTAAAGTCTGACCTACTTCTAGGAAATTAATCTTACAGTTTTGAAAGTTTCAAATAAGTTAGCAGGCTTTACTACTACCTAGCTATTACTTTTTTTGGTGATTGAACAATAAATGACGAAAATGTTCTGTAAAATCTTTACTAACTGGTGAAAAATAGTCTTGCCGTGTTGGAATTTAAGTGAAGGTAGTAGGAGTTACCACCTATCTTGCTGTAACTTTTTTAGCGATTCGCCAAAAATTGTCGAAAATATTGGCGAATATTTTCGTACCGTCTTAACCATTTCCAGGAAAGTAATCTTACTGTCTTGAAATTTTAAGTGAAGGTACCTGGTGTTACTACCTACCTGGCTATTACTTTTTTGATGAGTGGCCAGAAATTGGTGCAGATTTTGGCGAAAACAAAAAAAAAAACAAAAAAAAAACAAAAACA
The DNA here is from genome assembly GCA_949752745.1 of Protula sp. h YS-2021. NCBI lineage: Eukaryota > Metazoa > Annelida > Polychaeta > Sabellida > Serpulidae > Protula > Protula sp. h YS-2021. The sequence continues at coordinate 36,451,372 of OX457030.1, read as the reverse complement.
AAAATACAGTAAAATCTTAACTAACTGCTGTGGTGGAATTTGAAGTGAAGGCAGCAGGAGATACCACCTATATGGCTGTAACTTTTGTGGCGATTCGCCAAATATTAGCGAAAATATTGGCGAAAAACCAATTTTTTTCGCAAAATCCTGACTATTTCAAGGGAAGTAATGTTACTGTCTTGAAATTTTAAGTGAAGGTAGCAGGCGTTACTCCTTCCCTGGGCATTACTTCTTTTGGTGATTGGCCAAAAATTTCGTCGAAAACAAAATTAAGTAAAATCTTAACTAACTACTGGAAAATAGTGTTACTGTGTAGAAATTTAAAGTAAAGGTAGCAGGAGATACTACCGAGCCACGTGTTACTTTTATTGGTGATTCACCAAACATTGGCGAAAAATTTGGCGAAACACCTAAAATATAAGTAAAATCTTAACTAACGGCTGGAAAACAATCATACTGTCTTCAGATTTAAGTGAGATCGCAGGAGTTACCACCTACCTGGCTGTACCTTTTTTTTGGCGATTTGGCAAAAATTGGCAAAAATATTCGCGAAAAACGAAATTTTGTCTTAAAATCTTAACTACTTCTAGGAAAGTAATCTTACTGTCTTGAAATTTTAAGTGAGAATAGCAAGCGTTTCTACCTATTTGGCTGTTACTTTTTATTGGTGATTGGTCAAAAATTGGCGAAAGTTCTGGCAAAAAACCCAGATTTTTCAGTAAAATCTTAACTAACCCCTGGAAAATAATCATACTGTCTTGAAATTTTTGATGAAGGTAGGAGGCGTTACTATCCTTCTGGCTATTACTTATTCTGCCGATTCGCCAAAAAATGGCGAAAACCAAACACATTTTCGGTAAAATCTTGACGGTCTCGAAGAAAATAATCCAAGTCTTGAAATTTTACGTAAAATTTGCAGACCGTCCTACCTACCTGTGCTGGTACAATTTTTGGTGATTGGGCAAAAATTTGGCTAAAATCTAAAAAACGAAATTCCATAAATTCTGAACTAACCCCAGTAAAATAGTATTACTGTCTTGAAATTTTAAGTAACGGTAGTAATCAATATTACCTAACTGGCTATGAATGTTTAGTGATTGGCAAAAGAAATTTTTATGGTTAGCGATTATTACTATTTTTTTACCTTAGCATTCCCGTCGTCATGAAAATTGTAAGAAAGTTTTAATTTTTGAACTCCAGATTTAAATGCAGTTTTCCTTCATGTTGTGGCGCTGCCCATACGTGGTTATATCGAGTTGTCACTTTTTAAACTAAAATATTGCGTCCTGCTTTTGTCCTGCTTTTCTAAAAAAATCGTCCTGCTTTTGGCAGGACAGCGTCCTGCTTTTAGCTTAAAAGGGCGTGGCAACACTGAGAATGATATTTTGATCTCAAAAATCAATTTTTGAAATCAAAAAATCATTTGCAGATTTCAAAATACAAATTAAAACAGTCTCCTTCTGAAATAATGATATCTGAAATTAATTCTTGATATCAATAAAAGGCAAATGAATTATTGAGCTCAAAATTGATATTTTGCTCTCAAATATTTCATTTTTGCTATCAAGAATTGAATTTTTGATCTCAATAAATCAATTTTAGATATCACTAAATCATTTTTGATACCAATAAATACTTCTTGATGTCTCGAAATATTTATTGATATCAAAAATTATTTTTTGATATCAATACATTTACAGATATCAAAATACAATAACAGATAGCAAAAATTAATTCTTGATATCAAAATATGGAATTTTTGAGATCATAAATTAATTCCTGATATCAATAATTCCGTTATAAATGTGAAAATGGCATTCCATAAATTTGTTTGTTAAGTCACAGATATCTTCCGAGTCGTCACTAACTTGTAATATACTCGGATTTAGTGGTAAAATGGAAGAAAAAAACAAGGGCTAAATTGTTTGAAATTTGTCAAAATCTGTACACAACAAAATGAAGTGAATAATTTGTCAACAGAAAAAAAGTGAACGCGCCGTCGACCTAGATTCAAATTCAAAATAAAATACATAGCTTTTAAATGTCAGGTTAAAAGTAGTCTTCGTGCTTGAAAGTAGTGTATAAAGTACAATGTTGCAGCGCCACCAGCTTACAATACACTATAGTCTATAGTAAAAAAATTGATTAGTAAATACTGTAGCAAAGGTTGCAGTACCGAATATGGTGTGTAAAATGATGTGTTAATTGTGGGTAAAGTACGTCTTAAATTCTGTTATTGTAAGTGTGTTGTTTTTCCAATAAAAATAAATAAGGCAGAATTACCCTATATCCGAATAACACAAAAACACCAAAAATATGAAGGGCCGACTTTTTTAATAAGGGGCCGACTTGACTTTCACGAGGGGCCGAGTTGACCTGTAAAAGGGCCGAGTGGGGGCCGACTTGACTTTCACGAGGGGCCGAGTTGGCAGAGGCCGACTTGGCAAGGGGCCGAGTTGACCCAAGACCATCTTGCACAGTCAACAGACTGGTTATTTATTATTATTATTATTGCTGCTACGATTATTATTATCATTATTATTATTATTATTATTATTATTATTATTATTAGAAGAAGAAGAAGAAGAAGAAGAAGAAGAAGACGAAGACGAAGAAGAAGAAGAACTACAACAACAATAACAACAACACCAACAACAACAACAACGAATCGGGAGTTGTACTCCCCACACAGACGGGCAACAGAAACCCTACCCCTCGGTATAGCCCAGCGTGGTCAGCTTCACACACAACAGCTCTACTCACCCAATGGATCGTCCCTGTTGCTGGCGAAGCTGAGAGAAAGCCTGCCCGCGTTCATCTCTTTGCGCTTCTCAAACGCCTTGGCGATCACCTGGTGTTTCTTTACCTTCAGGGGTTCCTCTCTCTTTTTCTTCTTCCTCAGTCTGAAAACACGCGCCCATGTTCTAAAGTTCGGCTGCTTAAAAAGCCGACACCCACCCGCCTAAAGAACGGCTGCTTAAAAAGCCGACACCATCCGCCTAAAGTATGGCTGTTTAAAAAGCCGACCCCAACCCGTTTAAAGTTCGGCTGCTTAAAAAGCCGACCCCCACCCGCCTAAAGTACGGCTGCTTAAAAAGCCGACCCCAGCCGCCTAAAGTACGGAGGCTTAAAAAGCCGACCCCCACCCGCCTAAAGTACGGCTGTTTAAAAAGCCGACCCCCACCTGCCTAAAGTACGGCTGCTTAAAAAGCCGACCCCCACCCGCCTAAAGTACGGCTGCTTAAAAAGCCGACTCCCACCCGCCTAAAGTACGGAAGCTTAAAAAGCCGACCCCCACCCGCCTAAAGTACGGCTGCTTAAAAAGCCGACCCCCACCCGCCTAAAGTACGGCTGCTTAAAAAGCCGACCCCCACCTGCCTAAAGTATGGCTGCTTAAAAAGACGCCCCCTCCCCATCCCTACCCTAAGTTCAGAGGGGATTCGGCCCTCTACCTCGGCAAAACACTGGTGGGGAGGGGGGTAGAGGGAGGACGCCTAGGTCCGCCCACACAAAGCACCGCTAACACTGGTGGGGAGGGGGGTAGAGGGAGGACGCCTAGGTCCGCCCACGCAAAATACCGCTAACACTGGTGCACAGCGCGCGAAAATCCTTTGTAGAACCCATCTTCCACGCGAGAAACGTTGTCATCCCCTCTTGCTTCCTCCCCCCCCCCCCCCCAATAAACAAAAAAACGCAACCTTTGCTGTCATGCTCCAGAGACCTCTCACCACCACCCCTCCCCCCTCTCGTTAAAAAAAAAACCCTCCCAAAAAAAGGCACTACCTTTGTACGGCCCTCTTCCACGCTCGGAGCGTTGACTTGTTCCAGACCCACGAGCTCATCACGATTCCTGCACCAAAGAAGGCGCACACGTGGATCTGCACGGCCAGCAGATTGGGCCTATTTTCTTGCTCGCACGCACGCGGCGCACCATTCTCCGACGGCTGCGCCTCTCCCTCCGCACCCCACTTGCACCTGTGAAGATTAGAGCACGCTGTAACCTGTATAACGGTGGAATTTACGGCAGTGAAGGCAAGTATTTATTTAAAATGGCACCCTTCTGCAGTCACGTTTAACTTTTGTTTTAGAATTATGCGTGTATTTTTATTTATTTATTTAATATTTTTATTAATGTTTTAGAAGCTTCCAAGACATCTAGGAGCAAAATACAAATCTGTGGTACTTGCACCTGAATTGCACCGGAGTTTATCCTTAAGGTCTTGGGTTCGAATCCGGTTCAGTGATGGTAAGCAGGGTATTGACATTCGATAAGCTAGCTAAGCCCACGCAACAGAATTGATCCCACGGAAGTTTTTGGGCCATGCCTTCTTTTTTTTCCCTTTTTCCTTTTTTTCCATTTCGTCTGAACTAGAGCGTGAACTTACAGGATGTACTGCTGGGAGCTCTCTCGCCACTTCGTTTATCACGGTTAAGATGTGGTTCACGGGTGGTAGGCAGGGTAATGACGGGCCATCCAATCGACTCCCCCCCCCTCCCCATTTTTATGTTTTATTTCACATCGTGAACTAGTGCGAACTTACAGGATGTACTGCTGGAAGCTCTCTCGCCACTTGGATTCGTTCACGAAGGTGTAGACGTGCACGATGAAGGTCGTGAAGATAAAGACGAAAGCCAGGACAGCGAACACACCTGCGAGTCAAAACAAAACACGCCTGCGAGTCAAAACAAAACACGCCTGCGAGTCAAAACAAAACACGCCTGCGAGTAAAACAAAACACGCCTTCGATTAAAAACAAAACACGCCTGCGAGTAAAACAAAACACGCCTTCGATTAAAAACAAAACACACCTGCGAGTCCAAACAAAACACGCCTTCGAGTAAAAACAATACACACTCATAACTAAAAACAAAACACACCTGCGGGTACAAAAAAAACGCACCCTGCGAGTAAAAACAAAACACACCCACAAGTAAAAATGCAACACATCTGCAAGTAGAATAAAACAAAATAAATAAATAAGATTCAATAAAAACAAGTAATCTTAGAAATAACTGCCCCATACCGGAATTGTATATCCCGAGCTGTGGCCTAGAAATTGGGTCAAGGTCAAAACAAAAACCAACGTGCACCTACTCACTATTGTAGGTCATCGATATACCAAATATCGTATGAAACGGATTACCAGGGTAGTGATGGACAACAGACAGGTCGACGGAAAACACCCAAACCTCTCCGGGCCTAACGTCAAACTAGAGCAGCAGGGTTGAAAATTACGGTGGCCCGGTGGCCCGTGGCCACCAGATTTTGACTCGGGCCACCACAATTTGGGGGCTCGTGGCCCGCCGGGCCACGAAAGATTTGAAAGAAAGGGATAATTTTTTTAAGTGAGCAGTGCAAGAATTTCCTTGGACTGGTCGATGCCGTGCTGGCGATACCCGCGTCGTCAGCTGAAGCGGAAAGGGGATTTAGCAAAATGAAGCGAGTGAAAACCGACTGGCGTTCAACCCTCAATTACTACCTTTTGAGCAATTTCCTAATGGTTCAGCTAGAATCGAGCGAGATAGCAACATTTGATCCAACTATCGCCCTCAACCTGTGGAGCATGGGTGGGATGCGCCCTAGAAAACCCTGCACTCGAGACTTTGAAATCACGAAAACGGTTGACACAGAATCCACCGAATGTGAAGAGAAGGCAGCATGGCTTACCCTTGGATTGGCGGAAAACATTGAATGAAAACTTTAAGATTGTCACATGAGTGAATATTAATGTCAGAAACGTATTTTGAGGGGTTTTATTCTATTTTATTTTGTTTTATCGTTTTATTTGCAAAAATAATCCGAGCCACCAGATTTTGGCTCGGGCCACCAAGTTTTTTAGGCTCGTGGTCCCGCGGGCCACGGCAGAAAAATCCTAAGTTTCACCCCTGGAGCAGTGTGCACAGTCCACATATTCCCCATAGGCCCCCATCAGTTAAACACGGGGGGGGGGGGGGGCCGTCAATAGTCAATCAAGAGCTGAAATCTTCCAAGTCCAGTTGGTGCATTTTCCTCAGATGAACCTGGACCATTTACAGCACCGATCTGTGTTTGTTCCCATAGAAGCTACACACCAAGTTTCATTAAATCCTTGCAGCAGTTTTTAAGTTATCGTGTTAACAAGCTCACACAATAGTCAATCAAGAGCTGAAATTTTCTAAGTCCAACTGCTCCATTTTCCTTGGACGAACCTGACCCATTTGCATTACCGATCTGTGTTCGTTCCCATAGAAGCTACATACCATGTTCGGATCAGTGCGCATGTTTATTTACCTTGTGTTGATGTGCGGTTCTTATTTCGGATCAGTGCGCATGTTTATTTACCTTGTGTTGATGTTCGGTTCTTATTCCATACCAATGCGCATGTTTATTTTACTTGCATTGATGAGCGGTACTTATTTCGGACAGCCCAAGTTTTCTTAGGTTGCCTTGATACGCGGTTCGCATTTCGGACCATTTTCCATGTTTATTTAACTTGCGTTGGTGCGCGGTTTGCATTTTGGACCAGTGTGCATGTTTATTTAACTTGCGTTGATGAGCAGTTCGAATTTCGGATCATTATGCATGTTTATTTAACTTGCGTTAATGCGCGGTTCGAATTTTGGACCAGTGCGCATGTTTATTTAACTTGCGTTGATGCGCAGTGCTTATTTTGGACCAGTGCCAATGTTTATTTAACTTGCGTTGGAGCGTGGTTCGCATTTCGAACCACTGCGCATGTTTATTTAACTTGCGTTGATGCGCGGTTCGAATTTCGAAGTGCGCATGTTTATTTAACTTGCGTTGATGCGCGGTGCTTATTTTAGACCAGTGCAAATGTTTATTTAACTTACGTTGGCGCGTGGTTCGCATTTCGAACCACTGCGTATGTTTATTTAACGTGCGTCGATGCACAGATCTTATTTCAGGCCAATTCGCATATTTCTTTAACTTGAGTTGATGCGCGGTTCTTATTCTGGACCAATGCGCATGTTTATTTAAGTTATCGTGTTAACAAGCTCACACAATAGTCAATCAAGAGCTGAAATTTTCTAAGTCCAACTGCTCCATTTTCCTTGGACGAACCTGACCCATTTGCATTACCGATCTGTGTTCGTTCCCATAGAAGCTACATACCATGTTTCATTAAAATCCATCCACTAATAAATGCTCTAGGCGCGTGAGACTGAAAGTGCAGACAGACGGACGGACAGACAGAGTGAAAACTATATCCGTCCCCGGCGGATAATAAGAGAAAAGCCAAAATAGGCAATGGCAATTCAGTGTGTTTCTTCAATGACAAGAATATCCAAGCAAATCTGAAGGTAACACGTGACAAGGGCTTACCGAGTCGCACAATCGTTTCCTTGATTTTCGCCGACGCTCGATCACTAATGAGACCGGGGCGGGTGCACTGTAGCTTTGCCAGGGTCACCAAGCCTGTAAGCAAAGATGACACTGCCGATACCTCACCTCCAACACCCCCACCTAACCCCTGCACGGGCAGGGGGAAGCTGGGGAGGGGGTTGACAGGGAGAAACCGGGGCGGGTGCACTGTAGCTTTGCCAGGGTCACCAAGCCTGTAAGCAAAGATGACACTGCCGATACCTCACCCCCAACACTCCCCCCCCCACCTGACCCCTGCAGGGGCAGGGGGAAGCTGGGGAGTGTGTAACACATTTTACACACAAGATTTTGATTGAAACATATGCACATGTGCGGGGGGGGGGGGGGGAGGGGGGGATTTCGGTGGCGTAGTGGCCTGAAGCGCTGGCCAGCCAAGCAAGACATGATCTGTAGGACGCAAATTCGAATCCCCTCACGCCCAGGCAACATGCTGAACATGTTGATCCCAAGGGATTTAAATCAACCTGACTATATATGTTCATATGCAATATACGCTAATAGTTAGGGATCAAATACTGTAAAGCAGGGTTCGCGTTGGCGGGGTTTTTGTCCACTTTTTGGGTATTTTTTACGAAATGACTCCCTTTTTCGGAACCCACCGAGTCTTTCTGGACCCAACTGAGTCACACTTCCCTTTTTTGACTCACTTTCCTGAGAACCCAGCGCGAACCCTGCTGTAAAGACTGGCAAACCAAAGAATCCCAGGTGAGATTTAAGTGTGCGCCGTCTGATCAGTTAGGGTAACTTGAATGTGCACTGTATACATAGTGTATATAATAATAGAAACCAGTTCGTTCTTAGTGGATCTTAGTCAGCAGCACTGTATAAATTCAACCTTTGGGTTGCAAATATAAGAAGAATAATTTAAAACAAGTTTGTCCAAGGACAAAGTCCCAGCTTACGAAAAGCAATAAGACCAATTCCAGCGTGCATAAGCAAGGGAATTTTCCTGAAAAATTGGCCTTCAAAAGATGAGACGACAAAGAGCTAGCCCAAATAATTAACTTAGCACCGGACCAGAACATAGACCGATAAATGCATACAAAGATTTCTTTCTCAGAAAAATGAGAAACACATTTTTTGTATCTCTGGTAGACTGGATAGTCTACCATAGATACCTTCAAACAACGCTCGCATTTGGACCATATTTGCGCATATTTATGTAACTTGCCTTGATGCGCGGTTCTTATTCAGACAAGTGCGCATGTTTATTTCATTTTGCGTAGATGCGCGGTTCCCATTTTGGAACAGTGCACACGTTTATTTAACTTGCGTTGATGTGCGGATCTCATTTCTGACGAGCGTCCATGTTTTTTTTTTTTTTTTAACTTTTTGTGGATGTGCGGTTCTTATTTCGGATCAGTGCGCACGTTTATTTACCTTGTGTTGATGTGCGGTTCTTATTTCGGATCAATGCGCATCTTTATTTACATTGTGTTGATGTGTGGTCCTTATTTCGGATCAGTGCGCATGTTTATTTACCTTGTGTTGATGTGCGGTTCTTATTTCGGATCAGTGCGCATGTTTATTTACCTTGTGTTGATGTTCGGTTCTTATTCCATACCAATGCGCATGTTTATTTTACTTGCATTGATGAGCGGTACTTATTTCGGACAGCCCAAGTTTTCTTAGGTTGCCTTGATACGCGGTTCGCATTTCGGACCATTTTCCATGTTTATTTAACTTGCGTTGGTGTGCGGTTTGCATTTTGGACCAGTGTGCATGTTTATTTAACTTGCGTTGATGAGCAGTTCGAAGTTCGGATCATTATGCATGTTTATTTAACTTGCGTTAATACGCGGTTCGAATTTTGGACCAGTGCGCATGTTTATTTAACTTGCGTTGATGCGCAGTGCTTATTTTGGACCAGTGCCAATGTTTATTTAACTTGCGTTGGAGCGTGGTTCGCATTTCGAACCACTGCGCATGTTTATTTAACTTGCGTTGATGCGCGGTTCGAATTTCGAAGTGCGCATGTTTATTTAACTTGCGTTAATGCGCGGTTCGAATTTTGGACCAGTGCGCATGTTTATTTAACTTGCGTTGATGCGCAGTGCTTATTTTGGACCAGTGCCAATGTTTATTTAACTTACGTTGGCGCGTGGTTCGCATTTCGAACCACTGCGTATGTTTATTTAACGTGCGTCGATGCACGGATCTTATTTCAGGCCAATGCGCATATTTCTTTAACTTGAGTTGATGCGCGGTTCTTATTCTGGACCAATGCGCATGTTTATTTAAGTTGCGTTGATGGGCAGTGCTTATTATGGACCAGTGCAAATGTTTATTTAACTTGCGTTGGAGCGTGGTTCGCACTTCGAACCACTGCGCATGTTTATTTAACTTGCGTTGATGCGCGGTGCTTATTTTAGACCAGTGCAAGTGTTTATTTAACTTACGTTGGCGTGTGGTTCGCATTTCGAACCACTGCGTATGTTTATTTAACGTGCGTCGATGCGCGGTTCTTATTTCAGGCCAATGCGCATATTTCTTTAACTTGAGTTGATGCGCGGTTCTTATTCTGGACCAGTGCGTATGTTTATTTAAGTTGCGTTGATGGGCAGTGCTTATTTTGGACCAGTGCAAATGTTTATTTAACTTGCGTTGGAGCGTGGTTCGTACTTCGAACCACTGCGCATGTTTATTTAACTTGCGTTGATGCGCGGTGCTTATTTTAGACCAGTGCAAGTGTTTATTTAACTTACGTTGGCGCGTGGTTCGCATTTCGAACCACTGCGTATGTTTATTTAACGTGCGTCGATGCGCGGTTCTTATTTCAGGCCAATGCGCATATTTCTTTAACTTGAGTTGATGCGCGGTTCTTATTCTGGACCAGTGCGTATGTTTATTTAAGTTGCGTTCATGGGCAGTTCTTATTTTGAATAGTGCGCATGTTATTTAAGTTGCGTTAATGGGCAGTTCGCATTTCGAAATAGTGCGCATGTTTATTTAACTTGCGTTGATTCAAGATGCTTATTTTGGTCCAGTGTGCTTGCTTATTTAGCTTGTGTTGCTGTGCGGTTCGCATTTCGGACCAGCGCGCATGTTTTTTTTTAACTTGTGTTGATGCGTGGTTCACATTTTGGACCATTGCGCATATTTATTTAACTTGGGTTGATGATCGGTACTTATTTTGGACCGGTGCAAATGTTTATTTAACTTACGCTTATGTGCGGTTCGCAATTCGGACCAGTGTGCATGTTTATTTAATTTGCGTTGATATCCGGTTCGCATTTCGGACCAGTATACCTGTTTCTTTAGGTTGCGTTGATGCGCAGTTCGCATTTTGGGACAAGTGAGCAGGTTCATTTAGCTTGCGTTGACGCGCGATTTGCCTTTCGGACCAGAACGCATATTTAAGTCCCGTCGATGCCAGACTCTCATGTCTATTCAACTTGCGTCGAGTCATGGTTCTTTCTTCGGACCACTGCGCATGTTTATTTAACTTGCGTTGATGCGCGGTTCTCATTTCAGACCACTGCGCATGTCTATTCATTTGCGTCGATGCGTGGTTCTTTTTTTCGGACAAGTGCGCATGTTTGTTTAACTTACGATGATGTGCAGTGCTTATTTTGGACCGGATCGCATGTTTATTTAACTTCCGTCGATGCGCGGTTCACATTTCAGGCCATTGCAAATGTTTATTTAACTTGTGTTGATGCGTGGTTCTCATTTCAGACCAGTGCGCATATTTATTTAACTTGCGTTGATGCGCGGTTCGCATTTCGGACCGCTGCGTGTGTTTATTTAACGTGCGTCGATGCGCGGTTCTTATTTCAGGCCAATGCGCATATTTCTTTAACTTGAGTTGATGCGCGGTTCTTATTCTGGACCAGTGCGTATGTTTATTTAAGTTGCGTTCATGAGCAGTTCTTATTTTGAATAGTGCGCATGTTATTTAAGTTGCGTTAATGGGCAGTTCGCATTTCGAAATAGTGCGCATGTTTATTTAACTTGCGTTGAGGCAAGGTACTTATTTTGGTCCAGTGTGCTTGCTTATTTAGCTTGTGTTGCTGTGCGGTTCGCATTTCGGACCAGCGCGCATGTTTTTTTTTAACTTGTGTTGATGCGTGGTTCACATTTTGGACCATTGCGCATATTTATTTAACTTGGGTTGATGATCGGTACTTATTTTGGACCGGTGCAAATGTTTATTTAACTTACGCTTATGTGCGGTTCGCAATTCGGACCAGTGTGCATGTTTATTTAATTTGCGTTGATATCCGGTTCGCATTTGGGACCAGTATACCTGTTTCTTTAGGTTGCGTTGATGCACAGTTCGCATTTTGGGGTTAAGTGAGCAGGTTCATTTAGCTTGCGTTGACGCGCGATTTGCCTTTCGGACCAGAACGCATGTTTATTTAAGTCCCGTCGATGCCAGACTCTCATGTCTATTCAACTTGCGTCGAGTCATGGTTCTTTCTTCGGACCACTGCGCATGTTTATTTAACTTGCGTCGATGCGCGTTCGCATTTCAGGCCATTGCAAATGTTTATTTAACTTGTGTTGATGCGTGGTTCTCATTTCAGACCAGTGCGCATATTTATTTAACTTGCGTTGATGCGCGGTTCGCATTTCGGACCAGTGCGCATGTTTATTTAATTTGCCTCGATGTGCGGTTCGCTTTTCGGACCAGTGCGCATGTTTATTTAATTTGCCTCGATGTGCGGTTCGCTTTTCGGACCAGTGCGCATGTTTCTTTAGGCTTCGTTGATGCGCGGTACGCATTTCATACCACTGCGCATGTCTATTCAACTTACGTCGAAGCGCAGTTCTTTTTTCGGACCAGTGCGCATGTTTATTTAACCTGCGTTGATGCGCGGTGCTTATTTTGGACCAGTTCGCATCTTTATTTATCTTCCGTCGATGCGCAGTTCACATTTCGGACCAATGCGCATATTTATGTAACTTGCATCGATGCAGAGTACTTAATTTTGACTACTGCGAATGTTTCTTTAACTTGCGTCGATGTGCGGTTGTTAAATCTGACTAACTGCGTAAGTTCATTTAACTTGCGTTTATGCGCTGTAGGAGGAGATTCATTTAATTTTTTTTCTTCAACAATTCGAAAAAAAATTCAAAAAGTTTTCCAATTCACTCAAAAAGCACAAGCCGTATGCATGACCCCCTACAGACGGCTCATATCGAAAATAAATGAAATCTGATAAAAACTGTAGGAGGAAATGCATTTTGAATTTTTTTCTTCAAAAATTCTCTCATCGACTGAAAAAGACAGCCCATATTCAGGACACCCTAAGCATGCCTCAGCCCCAAAATAAATGATGTTTGATCAAAACTGCAGAAGAAAATGCATTTTGAGGTATTTTCATCAAAATTCCCCCCGAAATCAAAAATTCCCAAGTCGAGTCAAATAGCACAAGCCGTATGCGAGGCCTACCTAAGGATGCCTCATAGCAAAAATAAATGAAATCGGATAAAAACTGTAGGAGGAAATGCATTTTGAAGTTTTTCTTCAAAAATTCCCAAAAAATACAGAAATTGTCGGATCGACTAAAAGCGCAAGTCGTATTCTCAACCCCTTAGGGATGCCTCAAACCCCCCCCCCCCCCCCAAAAAAAAAAAAAAAAAAAAAAAAAAAAAAAAGGTTCAAAACTGTAGGGGGAAATGCATTTTGAAGTTTTTTTCTTCAAAACTCCCTAAAAATACAAAAATTGCCCGATCGACTAAAAAGCACAAGCCGTATGCACTCACACCAAAAATAAATGACATCGAATCAAAATTGTAGGGGTAGATGCATTTTGAATTATTTTCGAAATTTTTGCTTAAAAAATTCCCCAAAAATACAAACTAAAAAAGCATAAGCCGTATGCACGACCCTTTAGGGGTGCCTCATACCAAAAATAAATGACATCGGGTCAAAAATGTAAGAGGCGATACATTTTAAAATTTCTTTAAAAAATCCCCAAAAATTCAAAATCACCCGATCGACTAAAAAAGCATAAGCCGTATGCACGACCGCTTAGGAAATCCTCACACCAAAAATAAATTACATCGAATAAAACTGTAGGAGTAGATGCATTTTTTCAAAATTTTTGCTTAAAAAAATCCCCAAAATACAAAAATTGTCCGATCGACTAAAAAAGCACAAGCCGTATGCACGACCCTTTAGGGGTGCCTCATACCAAAAATAAATGACATCGGGTTCAAAAATGTAGGAGGAGATACATTTTTAATTTTTTTCTTTAAAAATTCGCCAAAAATTCAAAAATCACCCGATCGACTAGAAAAGCACAAGCCGTATGCACGACCCCTTAGGGATGCCTCACATTAAAAATAAATGACATCGGATCAAAATTGTAGGAGGAGATGCATTTTGAAACAAAGTTTACAGCGAACTAACTAACTAACTAACTAACTAACTAACGGACGCCATCCGCAGACCGATAGGAATACCCCAGCTTACGTGCAACGTAAGCTGGGCTAAAAAAAATACATACTGCACGTGACGACGTCATGTGCCACACTCGTTCTTTCCCCTCACAACAAAGTCTGACAGAATTTTGTTCGAAACAATCCCAAGTTTCAACTTTCTCCGATAATCAGCGGCTCAGAAATGTAGTGCACAAGATTTTTAGATAATAACGTCATACGCCTTGCCTGGTATCGTAATACCCATTCAAAGTTTCAAGTCGATCGGCTTACACTTCTTGTACATACCATTTTGTTCACAACAGAGTTGACACACACATACATAGACACATACAGATTACAGAACGTACAAACACTATATGTCTCCCCGTTCCGGAAGACCCAATAAAGAGCCTAACATTTGCTAATCAACCACCTCCTCCCTCAACACTTCTAACTCCAGGAGGTGGGGGGGAGCTTGATGGCGAGGCGGAAGAAATTGCTTCATAGCAGAACTCACTGCATTGTTTATCAGGGAGAATGAAGTGAATATCCACTGGGCGTCGAAAGTAGAGGTGGGGGATGAGTAAGGGTTTAGTAAGACGTTATACAAATGAATTGGACGGAGGGGGGGCGGGGGGGGGGGGGGGAGGAGGGAGCCATTACTTTGGAATTCGTGAAATCCCTGACTACATGGATTATCTGTAGCCATAAGCGATTGTATTTGTATATATTACTAATTCATTATCTCACCGCTTAATTATGGGCAATTACAGATTATTCGCTTCGGTACTCGAGCGAAGTTTTGAAATATTTCTCTACACACCTGCACCGATCAGACCAAATCCGGCGATCAAAACGAGTCCAACTGGCACGAGAACGAAGCCGACCCGATATATATGGTTCACATAACCGATGAAGCAGATGCCGCTCACCGAGTCCCCGTCAACCTGCCGAGACATGCGAAAAAAAAGTGCTGCTCAGTGAAAAGTTGTCAAAATAAATACACGAAATAGATTCGGTAATCAGTGAATAGCTTTCAACCTGCAACACGCAAAAATGTGCGACGCATGTTGAATAGTCGTCATACAACAACACGCACAAGATTCGGTGATCAGTGAATAGCCGTTCCCCTACAATACACCAAATGTGTGCTGCTTGGTGAATAGCCGTCCAACAACAGAGCTCTTAATATGCAACACAAAATGTGTGCTGGTCAGTGAATAGTCATCAAAGAACAAAAAACAAAACATCAACCGCTCAGAGAATAGCCATCACTGCCAACGCAAAACCTCAGCTTTCAAAATACACTTACATTAATAGTCATTCAGTTATGTTTTTTTTTTTTAGTTTTTATTTTTTGGTGGGAAATTGTTCAGCACCTGAAAGGAACATAGACTACTCGAGCATTTTTTTGTTGATCCCCAGTCTTGAAAATTCTTTATAAGGCATTACGAGATTATACACAATACCGTTATGTCAGTTCACACCTGTGATGTAGTCATAAAATCGTGCAACATGATCATACGACTACGATATGGTCACACAAACACACCTGTGATATGCTCATACACACATTTGTCATATGGTCACACACATACACACACGTGATTTTACAAACACACACAGCTGTCAAATGGTCATGCACACACACACACACATACCTGTGATCAGGTCAAAACACACCCGTGATATGGTCACACACAAACACCTGTTACAGAGTCACACACACTATCATATGGTCACATACACCTGTCATATGGTCACACACACCTGTGATATAGTCACACACGCAGCTATCATATGGACACATACCTGTGATATGGTCATAAACACACCTGTGATATGGTGAGGCAAGCAGCGGTGAGCACCAGCGGCACGCTCCAGGCCGCCAGGTGGAAGAAGGCGCGCTGTGGCTCCAGCGTCTCGCGCGCCTTGCCCAGTGCGCGGAAGGTGATGAGCCAGGCGTAGGCCAGGATGACGAACCACATGAAGGCAGCGATGGTCGAGAAGTAGACGACGAAGAAGACGACGACGCACCACGCACTCTCGCCCGACCTACGGAAATACGTGAGAGGTAGGGGAAGGAGAAGGAGGAGACGACGGCCCACCATGCGCTCTCGCCCGACCTACGGAAATACACGAGAGGTAGGGGAAGGAGGTGGAGGAGACGACGGCCCAGCACGCGCTCTCGCCCGACCTACGGAAATACACGAGAGGTAGGGGAAGGAGGAGGAGACGACGGCCCACCACGCACTCTCGCCCGACCCACGGAAATACGTGAGAGGTAGGGGAAGGAGGTGGAGGAAACGACGGCCCAGCACGCGCTCTCGCCCGACCTACGGAAATACACGAGAGGTAGGGGAAGGAGGTGGAGGAAACGACGGCCCAGCACGCGCTCTCGCCCGACCTACGGAAATACACGAGAGGTAGGGGAAGGAGGTGGAGGAAACGACGGCCCACCACGCGCTCTCGCCCGACCTACGGAAATACATGAGAGGTAGCGGAAGGAGAAGGAGGCGATGGCCCACCACGCGCTCTCCCCCCGGAAATAAACGAGAGGTAGGGGAAGGAGGAGGAGACGATGGCCCACCACGCGCTCTCCCCCGGAAATAAATGAGAGGTAGGGGAAGGAGGAGGAGGCGATGGCCCACCACGCGCTCTCCCCCCGGAAATAAATGAGAGGTGGGGGAAGGAGAAGGAGGAGGCGATGGCCCACCACGCGCTCTCCTCCCGGAAATAAATGAGAGGTAGGGGAAGGAGGAGGAAGCGACGGCCCACCAAGCGCTCTCCCCCCGGAAATAAATGAGAGGTAGGGGAAGGAGAAGGAGGCGATGGCCCACCACGCGCTCTCCTCCCGGAAATAAATGAGAGGTAGGGGAAGGAGGAGGAAGCGACGGCCCACCACGCACTCCCCCCCGGAAATAAATAAGAGGTGGGGAAGGAGGAGGCGATGGCCCACCAAGCGCTCTCCCCCCGGAAATAAATGAGAGGTAGGGGAAGGAGAAGGAGGCGATGGCCCACCACGCGCTCTCCCCCGGAAATAAATGAGAGGTAGGGGAAGGAGAAGGAGGCGATGCCCACCACGCGCTCTCGCCCGACCAAATCTCTGTGTGTAATAACCAGTTCCCACTTTTCCGTTAACATAAATAAAAGAAGCATTTTCCTTTTCTTCAAATTTCATAATAAAAAATGGCCGTCAAAATAACAAGTTTGTCCAAGGACAAAGTCCCAGCTTACTAAAGGCAATATTCCCCGATCAACTCAAAAAGCACAAGCCGTATGCACGATCCCCTGGGGATATGAATCTATCAAGCAAGAATCTCATCAGGTTTGAACTATATCCGACGCCCAGTTATGAGAAATCTGACACACAGGATTTTTTGTTAGACGTATATGCCAACGGACAGGGATTTCAAAGACACTATATGACACACCGAAATTGTAATAATCCTGAGTTTAAAAAAATTGTAATCAATTATTATATACATGCGCACGTTGTAAACCGGTTTGAGCAGGTTGTCTACAAAATCGGTATATAAAAAATCACCATTACCATCTTATGACGTCATATATCTTCCTAAATTTAGCCACATGCGTAAGAAAAAAACTGAAAGAGCCGCTCGATCGACCCAAGAATACCATACAAAGTTTGAAGTCGATAAGACTTTACATTATCGTGATAATTTAAACAAAGAATCTTGATAAAAATAAATACATATTTATCTAAACACTTCTTGTGCTCGTGCTTGCTACTTGCTGTGCTCGTGTTGCCACGGAGTCATCAAGAAAAAAAAGGATAAAAAAGGATAAAAAAGGTTAAATTTGGGGAAAAAAGTATGAAAAAAGGATAATTCATATTTTGCTGAAAATTGAGAAAACATTAATGTTAATCATATTGTATCATTTTTTTTTTGTAATTTATAATGCTCGTTTTCACAGCGATCAAAAATATTTGCATACCTGATTGTACGAATATTACCAAAAGGGCTGCGAAGTTTGAAGTCAAATTCCACGATGACGTCACAATTTAGTGCAAACAACTAGGAGTTTTTGAAATTTCAAACAAGAATGTCCACGGACATTGTAACCAGCCGAGATCTAGTAAATCACCTGTCAATAGGCTTGCTTGGTCGCCAAACAGTGGTTGTCATATTGTTACACATGGCTGATGAAAATTCGTACAAATTTATAAAGGAATAAGGTGAAATTGTGCCAAAAGAAAGTCTTGAAAATTGGCTACTAAATGTTTTTAAATGCCTCCATTTAGCCAATTTTTAGCGGATCGCCAAAATGAGTAATTTTTCAAGAGGCCTACCTAGAGAATATTCGTACAAACTTTGAAGAAAATCTGATCAAAATTGTGACAGAAGCATTTCGAAAACTGGCAAACGAAAAATTTTAAATGCCCCCCCCCCCCCCCCCCCATTTAGCCAATTTTTGGCGGATCACCAAAAAACTTTTTCAAAGAGAGGCCTACCTAGAGAAAATTCGCATAAAATTTCAGAGGAATCCGATCAAAACTCAGGGAGAAGAAGCATTTTAAGTAAAAGTTCACACACGTACATACGTACATACAGACGACGGATACCCTCTATTTATGTGATAAGACCAGCCCGAACATAGTCGGGTGGTCTAAAAAAGGTGCGTACGTAGTTTATCGATGGTCCCTAGGGACATGCAACTCAAAATTATAGATTGAAGTTATTGAAAATCATTCAAGAAATAAAAACTACTTAACATCATTTAGAATACTGGATATTTTACAGTGTGATAAGATATTGACAACGTTTACGAAGAATACGTTTCAGTTCCATGAAAAAAAAAACCCTTTTTCTACAGATGTATTGATTTTAACACTAGACGCTGCAAAAAAGTTGGAAATTACATATACATACAGTGTAAGAGCGGTTAATATTATGGCCTAATCAAGGATTATGACTAGAGTGAGAAAAAATTTTAGCAGAAAAAAAAATATATATCTTATTAGGAAAAAATAGTATTTTGAACGAAAAAAACTGAAAAAAGTATCAAAATAAAAAAAAAGGATGAAAAGCGAAAAAAAAGATAAAAAAGGGATGAAAATTTTTAAAAAAGTATAAAAAAAGTATTTAAGGATTAAAAAAGGGTCTTTGGACGATTCGGCCCTTTACTGATTCGGCCCTACCGATTCGGCCCTTTGTGAAAGACGATTCGGCACCAACTTGGACGATTAGGCCCTTCGGTCCTTTGACGGTTCGGCACCAATTTATCAACCAAATCTTAACTTTAATTATTCAGCTTAGAATTCACGTGGCTTATTTTAGCATATAGAATTTCATAAAAAATGATTTAGGCCTATATACAGTAACACACCACATTACGGACATTGAATTAGAAGTTAACACTACTTCTTCATTTTCTGTACAAGTCACACAGATAAAGGCTATCATCCTTCGCTCTGACAATATGTGTAAAGACAATCAGACCATTTTAGAAAATTAGAAGAATTATGCGTGACAAACAAAGTTTGCCATCAATGACACCCAAGGCTTTACAATGGTTGCGTTGTGATTATTGTGGTGTGTAAAAGTGCCCACTGCTTTGCGCTTTTTTGTATCAATAACATCTTTATGATTGCGAGAGGCTTAGAGTGTAATTATTTACTGCTTAATTATTAAGGGCGTTGTTTACAAAACTAATATTTTGCCTGCAACATTAAAATAAGAACGTACCTTTCTTGGCACACTCACTTGCTCTTATCGTAACATCCCAGAACTATATATTCCATGTTAGAAATATCCACACTGGACACATTTTAACATTTGGTGACGTCTTATTATTTCATTACAAGAACGGCACTTTGGCAAGTAATGGCAATTAACAGATTTTCACCGATGATATTAATTACAATTCACCACCGCCTCGATTGTACACCAGAGACTAAACTACCTTCAATCGTAACCCTCCTATTATCAATTGCACTTCATAGCCGGAGATGTGATGAGCCTCTGTTGGGATTTTGCACATCAGTCGAAACACTTAATTTCAATTTAAGATTGATTTCAATCTATAGATTGCATTTCACACACTTGAGATTTCTCTTTGAATCACAGTTTTAAACACCACACAAAAAACTTATTGCAGGTGGAGGAACTCAGTGTCTTTTATCTACCGGAGATCTCATAGTAACAAAGATGAATTGTTTTGCTGTACCTTTCATCACAACAAAAAGGCCTTTATCTGGTCTCTTTTGTCGACAGGAATAGATTAAGGTTCAAATTTGCCCCAACCTCTTCCCCTCAAAAAATAAAGTTAATAATAATAAAACGAGGTGCCGAATGAACTCAAAAGGGCCGAATCGGTAGAGGGCCGAACCAAGGACGTGGTGCCGAATCATCCAAAAAGGGCCGAATCGGTAAAGGGCCGAATCGGCAAGGAGCCGAATCATCCAAACCCCCCCCCAAAAAAAAAATATAAAATCGGGCTTTTTTTTAAAAAAAAGGATAATCCTTTTGAAAAAGGATGATGTGGCAACACTACAAGTCTGACCTTTCTCCGATGTTCAGGAACTCAGAAATTGAGTCGCTGTCGGGGGGGGGGGGGGGGGCACTTACTTGCTCTATGGTTCTCCCTGGCGGTGTTAAGGGGTGGGGGGGGCACACTAACTGGCTCTGTGGCCCTCCCTCGCGGTGTTACAGCGGTAGTGGGAGAGGACACACGCACTTGCTCTGTGGATCCCCCTGGCGGTCTTACAGCGGTGGGAGGGGGGCACACTCACTTGCTCCATGCCACCCCCATGGCGGTCTTACAGTGGTGGGGGGGGGGCAAACTCGCTTGCTCTTTGCCACCCCCCCCCCCCCCGGCGGTCTTACAGCGGTGGGAGGGCGGGGGACACACTCACTTGCTCTGTGGCCCCCCTGGCGGTCTTACAGGGGTGGGAGGGGGCACACTCACTTGCTCCGTTGCTCCCCCTGGCAGTCTTACAGGGGTGGGAGGGGGCACACTCACTTGCTCTGTGGCCCCCTGGCGGTCTTACAGCGGTGAGAGGGACGGCACACTCACTTGCTCCGTGGCTCCCCCTGGCGGTCTTACAGCGGTGGAGGGGGGCACACTCACTTGCTCTGTGGCCCCCTGGCGGTCTTACAGCAGTGGGAGGGAGGGCACACTCACTTGCTCCGTGGCTCCCCCTGGCGGTCTTACAGCGGTGGAGGGGGGCACACTCACTTGCTCTGTGGCTCCCCCTGGCGGTCTTACAGGGGTGGGGGGAGGGGGCACACTCACTTGCTCTGTGGCTCCCCCTGGCGGTCTTACAGCGGTGGAGGGGGGCACACTCACTTGCTCTGTGGCTCCCCCTGGCGGTCTTACAGGGGTGGGGGGAGGGGGCACACTCACTTGCTCTGTGGCTCCCCCTGGCGGTCTTACAGCGGTGAGAGGGGGGGCACACTCACTTGCTCTGTGGCTCCCCCTGGCGGTCTTACACCTGTGAGAGGGGGGGGGGGGGGCACACTCGCTTGCTCTGTGGCTCCCCCTGGCGGTCTTACACCTGTGAGAGGGGGGGCACACTCACTTGCTCTGTGGCTCCCCCTGGCGGGCGGTGCCGTCTTTCTTGCAGACAATCTCCTCTCGTATGCCCGGAAGAAACTGGGCCATCCAGCCAAGACTACCCGTAAAGAAGCAGACGTTGATGAAGAACAGGATTAGCGCCGGGTATCGCTTGGCGACGTGCCAATCTACCACGAACGTCATCTGAAAAAATAACTTCTTGTTTTACTTCGTAACGCTCCACACAATGAAATAAATTCTGCACAGCGTGAAGTTATAAACTGTTTCAAATGAGGACAGAACACATTTGGATTTGGTTAGTCTTGACTTGGTAAAAATACAAAAAATTAAATAAAAATATAAGGATTGGATATCGTATCGATTTTTCTTCTTCTTTTATCAATCTGGGAACTGTCCAAATATTTCCCTCTTTAAAATACAACAAAAAATTCAGAGTATTTATCAGTTCAAGAAAAATAACATCTTCTGGTGTTGTTTTAGTAACTACTATATTTAGAATGATACATTATGCGAGA
Organism: Protula sp. h YS-2021; assembly: GCA_949752745.1. Classification (NCBI taxonomy): domain Eukaryota; kingdom Metazoa; phylum Annelida; class Polychaeta; order Sabellida; family Serpulidae; genus Protula; species Protula sp. h YS-2021. The sequence continues at coordinate 36,429,559 of OX457030.1, read as the reverse complement.
AAAGCGACTAAGTACACAAATGAATTAATGCTAAGGCTGAAACAACAGGCTGAAACAAATGTGGGGTTTTTTTGTGGGTTTTGTGAAGATTTTGTGCATTCTGTAATTTTACATCAGCCTGATGTACGATTTTGGTTCACATTTTGGTTCAGCCTTAAAAATACATGCAGCCACGGTGTATAGTGTTTATGGTGCGCGAATGTGTTAGACAAGCAATGCGTACGTCTTCATATCTCAAGTTTGTATCGCTCTTAATCAAGACAGTGCAAAGAAGGTAACAGTCACGCAACAGACAGAACGAGAGAGCGAGTGAGAGGGTGTGAGATAGCGCTAGTGAGAGGGAGACAGCGAGAGACAGAGCGAGTGAGGAGGGACAGAGAGAGAGTGAGAGGAAGACAGCGAGTGAGAGGGACAGAGCGAGTGAGAGGCAGACAGCGAGAGAGAGCGAGTGAGAGGGAGGGAGATAGCGCCAGTGAGAGGGAGAGAGCGAGAGAGAGAGCGAGTGAGGAGGGACAGAGAGAGTGAGAGGAAGACAGCGAGTGAGAGGGAAGGAGCGAGTGAGAGGCAGACAGCGAGAGAGAGCGAGTTAGAGGGAGTGAGATAGCGCCAGTGAGAGGGAGACAGCGAGAGAGAGAGAGCGAGTGAGGAGGGACAGAGAGAGTGAGAGGAAGACAGCGAGTGAGAGGGAAGGAGCGAGTGAGAGGCAGACAGCGAAAGAGAGCGAGTGAGAGGGTGTGAGATAGCGATAGTGAGAGGGAGACAGCGAGAGACAGAGCGAGTGAGGAGGGACAGAGAGAGTGAGAGGAAGACAGCGAGTGAGAGGGAGAGAGCGAGTGAGAGGCAGACAGCGAGAGAGAGCGAGTGAGAGAGAGTGAGAGTGAGCAGCCAGTGAAAAAAAGACAGCGAGTGAGAGGAAGTGAGGAGGGACAGAGCGAGTGAGAGGAGTGAGAGGGAGACGGCGAGTGAGAGGGAGAGAGCGAGTGAAAGGAAGACAGCGATTGAGAGGGAGTGAAGAGAGCGTGAGAGAGAGCGAATAAGTGGGAAAGAGCAACCAAAAGGGAGACAGCGAGTGAGGAGGAACAGAGCGAGTGAGAGGAGTGAGTGATAGGCAGTGTCAGGGAGAGAGCGAGTGAGAGGGAGAGCGAGTGAAAGGAAGACAGCGAGTGAGAGGCAGTGAAGAGAGCGCGAGTGAGAGGGAGTGAGTGAAAGGCAGTGCCAGGGAGAGAGGAAGTGAGGAGGGACAGAGCGAGTAAATAGTGAGAGGGAGTAAGGAGGGATAGAGCGAGAGGAGTGTGAGGGAGAGAGCGGGTGAGAGGGAGAGAGCGAGTGAGAGGGAGAGAGCGAGTGAGAGGGAGAGAGCGAGTGAGAGGGAGTCAGTGAGTGGGAGGGAGACAGCGAGAGAGAGCGAAGGAGGAGGGACAGAGCGAGTGAGAGAAGTGTGAGGGAGAGAGCGAGTTTGAGGGAGTGAGAGGGAGACAGCGAGAAAGATGAAGAGGGCACCGTTGGATTGGGTAATTTATGGGGAAATCTTTTTCCCCGAAATGGTTTTCAGGGGTTTGTAAACAACTTTAGGAAAATTTGTCAAAGACTTCAGGATATAATGATTCCCGTTTTAAGATCGCCTAGTTTTTGCATTAAATTTAAAAGGAAAAAAAAGGAATAGAGAAATACAAAGAGAAGAAAAGTGAAAGCAGAAACACAGAACAAAAGACGAAAATGTGATCAATAGACGATCAGCTGTGACCACTCACCTCAAACTGTTCCAGGCCCGAAGGTCATAAAAACTGTACAAAGAAATGCGCAATGTATTAGTGCATGCAGGGGGAGGGGGGTCAACCTTCTATTTTTAGACTGTTGGGGGGATGTAACAAGCATTCCATATATTAAGGTCTTATTAGAGCTTGATAGATCCCGAACGACAGTGCTCTGTCCTCCGCCAGAGAACACGAGTTCGGCATCTATCGACATTTTAACAGGATCTATTTATAATATATTATTAGGTTTGAATACTCTTAAATTTCCTTACATCCCAAACACAAGACTATGGCGTGTCCAAATCACTGCTATTTGGCACGTTTCAGAGGGTGTATTTTGCACACCATAATCCTGTGATGGGATTAATGGAACTTGGCGAACGAACAGGACAAATGCATTGGTAACGTTAATTAAAGCTTGCTAATATGTACCCGCCCCGCAACGAAGCTTTCCAAACTTATATTTTTTTTTTAACAAATAGCTGCTTTTTTGTTTGTTAATTTTATTTGATAGAGCACTCATACCGGGAGTGCTTAAATCGTTCAGGCGTGGTAACATATGCTGTTAGAATCTAAGACAAGCTAAAGTTAGTTTAAAGCGAAATAACACAATTCTACTGAAAATGTAATACGCGCGAAATTTCCGGAAACCGGAAAATTGCAAACACCGGAAAATTCCCTTTTTTGTAATACATACGAGCGAAAACCAAATACTGTAAGATTCCCCCCCCCCCCCCCCCCAAAGAAACAAATGTCCATCGGACCATCGCCGATGTGATTTGCCGCAGAAAATGTACGGCACACATGTCACAGACGCACGTGGTTTTGTTCATAAATCTGCAATGCTTTAGTTTAGGGCACTTGCTGATAGATTTTACTTTTGGGTCGACAAATTCATCCCTATATCGATAAGAGGCTGAGCGAAAAAAATGGTATTGCTATTAATGCAGCCCAGCGACCTGTCAACACCAAATGTTGCTTCCCTCCCCACGCCACGCTTAACACTAACCCTACCACATGGCCTACGAAGTACAGTCAGGAGTCACATGCTCAAGATGCTTGGCGCGCAAATACTCACACACACACAGACCCTAAAAACAAACCATCTTAGACAGCACAGCCAACAACCGGAATTGAAAATCCAAAATGGCGGCCACTGTAACCTTGAAACTGGGTCAAGGTCACAGCAAAAACAACGCATATATATATGTGTGTATATATATATACGAAATATCAGTGTAAGAGTAACTGATGGCGATGGGGGGGGGGGGGGGGGGGAGTGGACAGACAACCAAAACCTACAGTCGCAAATGCGGGAGTATAAAAAGAAAGCTCAATGATACTTACGATGGTGAAGGCGGTACACACTAAGCAAAGCGCGCCAAGCACTGCTATCAGTCGATGCACGCGGCCGTGCTCGGCTCGGGTGAACAGGGGGTTCTCGCACGGGATGCCGCAGCCTTCGACATCCGGGAACCAGCTGGCCTCGTTCTCTGTGCGGATGAGCGGCTCGCCACAACTGCCCGAAGCGTTGTAGCTGACGCTCTGCAGCGTAGGCTACAAAACGTCGTGTCGCCATGGCAATAGCACTGATTGTGTGACGATTGTGTGTCACTGATTGTGTGACGACTGTGTCACTGACTGTGTGACGAATGTGTATCATTGATTGTGTGACGAATGTGTGTCACTGATTGTGTAACGAATGTGTGTCACTGATTGTGTGACGAATGTGTCACTGATTGTGTGAAACTGTGTGTGTCACTGATTGTGTAACGAATGTGTGTCACTGATTGCGTAACGAATGTGACAGATTGTGTGACGAATGTATGTCACTGAATGTGCAAGAATGTCTGTCACTGATTTTGTAACTAATATATATTTCGGTAAATTTATCATTGATTTTTCTGTGGATAGTTTAATAACTATTTCGATGAATATACGCAATTTTCACTGAATATTTTTGGGAAAATCACACCGACTTTCTACTGAATGTTGCGGTTCATTATTTTCGTTGACTATTTAACAGAATGTTTCGACAAATAAATCACATTGTTCCCGTATAAAACCTCGACGGTCAAAATGTCGACTAATAAAAGTGCGACGAACGTGGATGATAGGGGAGGGAAGAGGAGGGGGTATCTTACCACGCAGCGGGTGACGAATTGCGGCTTGTCAAACAGCAGGAAGACAGGCCAGGCGAGGGTCTTGCCGACGGCCGTAGATGGGTGGGGGAGGAGGGGAGGGGGGCATCTTACCACTCACACTGCAGGACGGAAGGGCAGCCGAGGGTCTTGCCGAGGACCATGGATGGGTGGGAGGGGGGGGGGGGGGGAGGGCATCTTACCACGCAGCGGGTGACGAAGTGCGGCTTGTCACACTGCAGGAAGACAGGCCAGCCGAGGGTCTTGCCGACGACCTGGCACTCGTCGTGAGAGATCTCGCATGTGTCGTAATCTGTCAACACGTGTCAATGCCAATTTGTGCACACGTCAATCAATTATATCCCTCTCCAACCACTTCCACCACTTTCTTTCTCCCTCTATTCTTCTCTTTCTACCCCCCCCCCCCCCCCGCAATTCCCCCATCTCTCCTACTCTCTCTTTTACTTGGGGATAGTGCGGGGGGGGGGGCACTCACGTGCCAAATGGTTACCATGCTTGTCCATAACTTTTTAAAATGACCCCTAAACTAAGTTTTAAATAAAAACCCTCTTTTTTAACCAAACGCGGGGTGAAATTCCGAATTAATCCCCTTTTGTGGTACTAAATCAAAACTACCCCTATTCTTTTCTTAACCAAATTGGCACTCGGTGCGGACAGCATGTGGCCTCAAATTACGCCCACTCCTTTCCCCGCATTTTTTTGGACACGCATGGTAGCACGTATGATACCAAGTGACACCCCCCTCCCCCTGGCTCTCTTTCTCCCAGGGCTGGTATGATTTAGATCAACTGATATATATCATGATTTAACTCAAGGTAAAAAATCCCATGATTTTTTAATTTTTCTTTCTATATAATGAAGTTGAAAAAAAATCAATAACCGAATTTTTTTTTAAATGAAATAGCTGCTTCTTTTCCAATATCCAATGCACAACAGTCGTCAACTGACCAATGCATACTTGACAAAAAGCCTTAAACAAACATTTGAAACATGCCCCCCCCCCCATACCTTCACATTTTATATGTATTTAAACAAAACAGTATTCGTCGAGCCCTGCTTCCTTCATTTATTTAAGTATCATAACATAATTTCTTTACATTATTCTTTACATTATTAGAGCATTAGTCTGTCTGTGGTCACTGAGGGGAGTCAGTCCCCTCACAGAGAGGGGACTGACTCCCGCACCAATTACTACTGCTAGCTGAATGTGGGGGGTGTGATGAGGGGGATGGGGGGGGGTTACGACGCTGAACCTGTGCAGGGGGTGGCAAGTAAGGGGAAGGTGAGGGGCTGACTCACGCACCGATTACTACTGCTAGGTGAATGTGGGGGGGGGTGAGATAAGGGGGGATGGGGAGGGGTCAAGACGCTTAACCTGTCCTGGGGGTGAAGAAGGAGGCGTCTGATTCCCGCAGCGATTACTACTGCTAGGTGAATGCGAGGGGAGGGGGGTGGGGGTTGTTGATGAGAACGAGGGAGGAAGGGGACAGGAATAATTTAGTATCCGGGGAAATATCACCACCTGGGCAACCTACCACCCCGGAGGGAGGCCGAGACAGGGGAGGGCGGTGGCAGGAGGAGGAGGACTAAGGAGGTATAGTGACGAGCGGAATGAGAAGGGGCCATTAGCCGGTAGGTAGGTGGAGGGGACAGACGTCATTACCCGGTAGTCCGACGACGCTTACGTTCCCCGGCATACACTTGGGCAGGTAGACAGCACACAGGAAGGCCTCCACGACTTCCCAGCACACAGGGGGGGGGGGGGGGGGCGGGGGCAAGGCACACGTCATAGGGGATGGGGGAAGATACGTCATTACCGGGTAGTTCGACGACGCCTACGTTCCCAGTCGTGCACTTGGGCAGGTAGACAGCACACAGGAAGGCCTGCACGACCTCCCAGCACCGCGGGGCGCAGGGTAGGGGGTGGGGACAGACGTCATTACCCGGTAGCTCCACGGCGCTCACGTTCCCCGGCGTACACTTGGGCAGGTAGACAGCACACAGGAAGGCCTGCACGACCTCCCAGCACCGCGGGGCGCGCTCCAGGCCCCGCCACTGTCCCAGTTTCTCCCTCACATCCCGCTGACTTTCACTGTCGTTGGCAAATACTGCAAGCCAATAAAACATGCATGTCCAAGGACATGACCTAGCCGAGTTACCAAACAAGGAAAAAGAGAAAAACTCTGAAACGAATACTGTTAGGCCAATAAATGAAGTAAGTAAAATGCATTTAATTCGAGTTTAGAAGCTACCCGAAAAGGGATGTTGGAGAGGTTGGCTTTTGACGATTCACGTATGAACCGACATAAACACAATTTCACAAAATTTTTTAAATTCCACCATTTCGGCATTTTTCGTTATCTGCGAAAAAAAGCAAAGTCCAGGTTGAGAACAAACTTTCGATTAAAATTTTAGAACTATTTGAAAAAGACTGAGGTAAATGAATGGTTTCACAATTCAGTTATTCACTACCATTTATTCCAGTTTTTGCCAAACTTCAAAGTTCCGCCACAAACAAAATAATAGCCAGGTAGGCGAACCTATGGGGAACACCCCTGCGTAACATCTAAACGATTGGCGTAAAACTGTAGGAGCAGAAGATTTTTAAAAATGGGTCAAAACGGGCACAAAAAGTACCGCCATTTTGTCAGTTTTTCGTCAATCGTCAAAAAAAGTAATTGTCAGGAGGGGGACCACCCAGGGAACATTCCTGTGCAATTTCAAAACGATTGGAGCAAAACTGTAGGAGGAGTAGCATTTTAAATAAAAAGTTTAACATACGCATATACATTCAAGCCCCCCCCCCCCCCCCCACGACTAACCCAGTCCGACAAAGTCGGCTGGGTTAAAAAGGCAAGATGCACACCACCAGATCAAGTTCTACACACGTTGAAAGTTTTGTGGTCCTAAGGCCTGTGGTGTCAAAGAAGCTGAGACAAGAAAGTGAATTTTACTGTCAAGAAAAAATAAAGCACCAACAGCTGCCCGCACAAATTCATATAAGCCTTGACAAAGTCAAAGACTTGTCAAGTGTTAATAATATATTTTTTTTCCAAAGCACATGTAAAAGTCTAAAAATTTGGACCAAATAGGCCTTCGTATTTTTTTTAAGTGCAATTATTGCTCTGGATTTTAGTATTGGTAGTTTGAAAAAAATACTTATATCTGGGCAAACTACGCCCATGATTTCTTTAGCAGTTGCAGAGGATGTGTGGCCGCTGCCATATTGCCAGCCATCTTGCACTTGACATTGCGCAGTTATGAGTCAACTACGGCCATCTTGTACAAAATGGCCGTAGTTGGCTCATAACACCGCAATGTCAAGTGCAAGATGGCTGACAATATGGCAGCGGCCACACAGAAAACATACAATATGGCGATCGTTAATGACCTCAGAGCCCGAGAACTACTCTCGCATAATTAAATCGTATATTCATACTCTCAAAACATAACGCCTTGCTTTTTGGCCAAACATTTGCTCGGTTGTAACTACTTTTCTTCCGCGGTACTTAATTAATAGCGGTAAAAAGTTTTTCAGCACGTGTGCTAACAGGATCAGTTTGAAAACAAACTGACAACAAGAAACGCCTGCGCCTATTTCCACGCAGAGAATTTTAAAAACCTAAAGCTAACACTGAGTGCGTACGATAAACATATTCTGACCCCCGCCCCAAGCACTTGCGTGCCTACAGCCAAAGATCCAACTTTATGGCAGCCCCTCCCCGAGGTAACGTCACACTACGACGGGGAGTGTTGAGGGGTTGTAGTGTAGGACTTGATGAATGGGTGTACTGAGGGGTTTACTGAAAGCGTGCACTCGGATGGGGGAGTGGGGTGAAGACGGTGTACTGAAAGGGTGTATTGAAGGGCTGCACAAAATGTGTGCTGAAGGGGTGCAATCAAACAAGTAATGAAAGTTATTAAAAGGAGGTACTGAAGGAGTACTGACACTGGAAATACACACTAAAGGTGTGCTGATATGATGCATAGTAGGTTTTACCCAGCGACGTGTGTGTGTAGGGAAGACGGAAACCGAGGCAAATGTCACTCTCTAACTGCTCACAGTCGTCGACCTATGACATGAAAACATCAAAATAAAACAACGTCTCAAACAATCTCGACGCACTAAACTAACACAATAATAAAAAGAACGTAAACACAGTTTCTTGGGCGCGGTTCCGTCGCAGGCCTTACCACACGCGCCGGAATCCAGTAAAAAGCCCCGCGATCTGTACCTACACCTCTATTACATATCCCAAGTGTAATCTCTAGTTCGTCAGCGACATCGGCCTCGTTGTTATTTTAATGCATTTCAGACAAAATCACCCAGTTACCTCAACTCGTAAACAAACACAGGTGACATGTACCAATAGCGTCCGCAACTCTCCGCCCCCCCCCCCCCCCCACCCGGATCCACACCCTGTTAACACTGAACAAACCTCTTTTTCGCACTGCGGTTGGTCCGGGATACGTTGGCTGACGACCAGCTGTACGATAACTGCTATCCACACGCAGATACTTCCAGCAGCCATTCGCGGGTCCACACCATCACACACGTGTCCACACCATCACACATGTGTCAACACCCGCTCTGCCAACTGAACAAGTTATTTCCGTTTAAGGATGACGACATACATCTATAGAGATAAAATCAGTTAATCGCATATTAATTTCAGAATATTCTAAAATACCTAATGCTACAAATTTATTTATTTATTTTTTTTTGTCACTTCACTTTAGTCACATGACATTTCAAGCCCAGAACATAAACAAACATTTCAAGAGGTGATTGAGAAAGCTGAAGTTTCTACACTTTAACGAAGAAATAAAAGATATGCAGCCCATTAAAAGTTGTGGCTGTTTTGCAAAAAGGGTGTTTTGTGCATAAAGTTACAGTAAACGAGACGACTACGCAGGATTCGTGCCTCAGAAGATATGAAGTCGGCCCCTATTAGCGAAACAATGTAAGGCTTCGTAGCTCTGACAGGGAGATATTATGAAGTTATTTAAGTCAGACCTGACTCGCAGCTAGTGCGTAGTTGGCTGCAAGAAGCGGCACCCTACAAGGTTTCTACGCACCGCTTCAAATCCTCGTTATATGACGATATGCATGTCAACTACGCTCACTTTGAGACACCTCTGTGGCAATTTTACGCGCGATCGAACGACCCACAAGTCTTTATTGGCATTTGCTAAAGGCCCTCAAAGTACAACGGTAATGATATATAACTTCTGTGTCACGCTTTCTTTAAAAGAAAATAATAGAGAAATAACCACAAAACTCCCGTAATAATTGACATTTGTTTGTATACAGGGTGCATATAGTTTATTACCAGTCCCTTTCTATCATCTTCGGACAGAAAGGGTCATAATTCATGTGATAGAAATAACCACTGATCTCAACTTTCGAGACTCTTAATCTTTCGACGCTCCAGGACACAGAGCGTCGGACTAGTAGGCCTTTCTTAAAAAGCACACTGAGAAGTATCCTGGCGAATTATTTTCGACCAAGGCGAAACTACCAAACTTCAGTAAAGAGTGCTTTGCAGTTGTAGATTCACTGCTGTTGTGGGTTATAATGGGGGATTCTATACCCACTCTCAAGAAAACATCCATTTTTTCTCAGTACAAAATTGTTACATGACCATTCTTGCGGACACCTTCATGCGATGTATTGTGGGTAACTGAGGGCATCATCAGCGATATCTGGAGTTTATCGCACTGTTTTATACCAATACAAATTCTTCGATATTTAAGCTAAGTAATAAAATTTTTCTGAACGGTAAAAACTATTTAAAGAACTAACTTACCTGGCATGTGACAAGTATGCCAAAGTGTATGCGATCGGCCCAGAACAGAAAATATCCTGTTATATTTGGTATAAAACAACGAGAAACTACGCGTTTTGACTCGACGCAAGCACTGGCACTTTTGATCACGTGATGAAAATGTTAATTCTCACTGGTGGATGTACAAGGCAAGGAACATTCAAATGCCAGCACATTGTAATTGGTTATTTTACAAGCTCGTCTGTTGGCTGATCAAAATTATTATGACCCATAATAAGAACGCAATAGTGAATGGCATGGCTTAAAATTTGTAAATAAACATGGAACAACCGCCGCAAACGCTGTTGTCGTATTAAAAGAACACATTTTCAGTTTTGCCAATTACGATGTGCTGTTCAATTTTATGTTTCTCTCCTTGTAAGGTAGTGACGTGATCTTATCCTCAAGAATAACAATTCGCACTTTTGGGTCTTTCCGGTGGAGGTGTTGTTTAAACTGCAAATATTTTGGGATAAATCATAAAGAAATGATTAGGGAAAAAACACCAAAATTCTAATTTTCTGTCAACAAGCACACTTTTAAATTTATAAAGTCATCATATGATCTTTTGAAAACTATTTTACATATTATCCAGTCCCTTTAATAGCCAATATGTGAATATGTTTCTGACAAAATGAAATTTTGTTGATTTTTTGCCAGTTTTTTTCTATCATTTCTTTATATCCTTTCTTAAAAAGCACACTGAGAAGTATCCTGGCGAATTATTTTCGACCAAGGCGAAACTACCAAACTTCAGTAAAGAGTGCTTTGCAGTTGTAGATTCACTGCTGTTGTGGGTTATAATGGGGGATTCTATATCCCACTCTCAAGAAAACATCCATTTTTTCTCAGTACAAAATTGTTACATGACCATTCTTGCGGACACCTTCATGCGATGTATTGTGGGTAACTGAGGGCATCATCAGCGATATCTGGAGTTTATCGCACTGTTTTATACCAATACAAATTCTTCGATATTTAAGCTAAGTAATAAAATTTTTCTGAACGGTAAAAACTATTTAAAGAACTAACTTACCTGGCATGTGACAAGTATGCCAAAGTGTATGCGATCGGCCCAGAACAGAAAATATCCTGTTATATTTGGTATAAAACAACGAGAAACTACGCGTTTTGACTCGACGCAAGCACTGGCACTTTTGATCACGTGATGAAAATGTTAATTCTCACTGGTGGATGTACAAGGCAAGGAACATTCAAATGCCAGCACATTGTAATTGGTTATTTTACAAGCTCGTCTGTTGGCTGATCAAAATTATTATGACCCATAATAAGAACGCAATAGTGAATGGCATGGCTTAAAATTTGTAAATAAACATGGAACAACCGCCGCAAACGCTGTTGTCGTATTAAAAGAACACATTTTCAGTTTTGCCAATTACGATGTGCTGTTCAATTTTATGTTTCTCTCCTTGTAAGGTAGTGACGTGATCTTATCCTCAAGAATAACAATTCGCACTTTTGGGTCTTTCCGGTGGAGGTGTTGTTTAAACTGCAAATATTTTGGGATAAATCATAAAGAAATGATTAGGGAAAAAACACCAAAATTCTAATTTTCTGTCAACAAGCACACTTTTAAATTTATAAAGTCATCATATGATCTTTTGAAAACTATTTTACATATTATCCAGTCCCTTTAATAGCCAATATGTGAATATGTTTCTGACAAAATGAAATTTTGTTGATTTTTTGCCAGTTTTTTTCTATCATTTCTTTATATCCTTTCTTAAAAAGCACACTGAGAAGTATCCTGGCGAATTATTTTCGACCAAGGCGAAACTACCAAACTTCAGTAAAGAGTGCTTTGCAGTTGTAGATTCACTGCTGTTGTGGGTTATAATGGGGGATTCTATATCCCACTCTCAAGAAAACATCCATTTTTTCTCAGTACAAAATTGTTACATGACCATTCTTGCGGACACCTTCATGCGATGTATTGTGGGTAACTGAGGGCATCATCAGCGATATCTGGAGTTTATCGCACTGTTTTATACCAATACAAATTCTTCGATATTTAAGCTAAGTAATAAAATTTTTCTGAACGGTAAAAACTATTTAAAGAACTAACTTACCTGGCATGTGACAAGTATGCCAAAGTGTATGCGATCGGCCCAGAACAGAAAATATCCTGTTATATTTGGTATAAAACAACGAGAAACTACGCGTTTTGACTCGACGCAAGCACTGGCACTTTTGATCACGTGATGAAAATGTTAATTCTCACTGGTGGATGTACAAGGCAAGGAACATTCAAATGCCAGCACATTGTAATTGGTTATTTTACAAGCTCGTCTGTTGGCTGATCAAAATTATTATGACCCATAATAAGAACGCAATAGTGAATGGCATGGCTTAAAATTTGTAAATAAACATGGAACAACCGCCGCAAACGCTGTTGTCGTATTAAAAGAACACATTTTCAGTTTTGCCAATTACGATGTGCTGTTCAATTTTATGTTTCTCTCCTTGTAAGGTAGTGACGTGATCTTATCCTCAAGAATAACAATTCGCACTTTTGGGTCTTTCCGGTGGAGGTGTTGTTTAAACTGCAAATATTTTGGGATAAATCATAAAGAAATGATTAGGGAAAAAACACCAAAATTCTAATTTTCTGTCAACAAGCACACTTTTAAATTTATAAAGTCATCATATGATCTTTTGAAAACTATTTTACATATTATCCAGTCCCTTTAATAGCCAATATGTGAATATGTTTCTGACAAAATGAAATTTTGTTGATTTTTTGCCAGTTTTTTTCTATCATTTCTTTATATCCTTTCTTAAAAAGCACACTGAGAAGTATCCTGGCGAATTATTTTCGACCAAGGCGAAACTACCAAACTTCAGTAAAGAGTGCTTTGCAGTTGTAGATTCACTGCTGTTGTGGGTTATAATGGGGGATTCTATATCCCACTCTCAAGAAAACATCCATTTTTTCTCAGTACAAAATTGTTACATGACCATTCTTGCGGACACCTTCATGCGATGTATTGTGGGTAACTGAGGGCATCATCAGCGATATCTGGAGTTTATCGCACTGTTTTATACCAATACAAATTCTTCGATATTTAAGCTAAGTAATAAAATTTTTCTGAACGGTAAAAACTATTTAAAGAACTAACTTACCTGGCATGTGACAAGTATGCCAAAGTGTATGCGATCGGCCCAGAACAGAAAATATCCTGTTATATTTGGTATAAAACAACGAGAAACTACGCGTTTTGACTCGACGCAAGCACTGGCACTTTTGATCACGTGATGAAAATGTTAATTCTCACTGGTGGATGTACAAGGCAAGGAACATTCAAATGCCAGCACATTGTAATTGGTTATTTTACAAGCTCGTCTGTTGGCTGATCAAAATTATTATGACCCATAATAAGAACGCAATAGTGAATGGCATGGCTTAAAATTTGTAAATAAACATGGAACAACCGCCGCAAACGCTGTTGTCGTATTAAAAGAACACATTTTCAGTTTTGCCAATTACGATGTGCTGTTCAATTTTATGTTTCTCTCCTTGTAAGGTAGTGACGTGATCTTATCCTCAAGAATAACAATTCGCACTTTTGGGTCTTTCCGGTGGAGGTGTTGTTTAAACTGCAAATATTTTGGGATAAATCATAAAGAAATGATTAGGGAAAAAACACCAAAATTCTAATTTTCTGTCAACAAGCACACTTTTAAATTTATAAAGTCATCAAATGATCTTTTGAAAACTATTTTACATATTATCCAGTCCCTTTAATAGCCAATATGTGAATATGTTTCTGACAAAATGAAATTTTGTTGATTTTTTGCCAGTTTTTTTCTATCATTTCTTTATATCCTTTCTTAAAAAGCACACTGAGAAGTATCCTGGCGAATTATTTTCGACCAAGGCGAAACTACCAAACTTCAGTAAAGAGTGCTTTGCAGTTGTAGATTCACTGCTGTTGTGGGTTATAATGGGGGATTCTATATCCCACTCTCAAGAAAACATCCATTTTTTCTCAGTACAAAATTGTTACATGACCATTCTTGCGGACACCTTCATGCGATGTATTGTGGGTAACTGAGGGCATCATCAGCGATATCTGGAGTTTATCGCACTGTTTTATACCAATACAAATTCTTCGATATTTAAGCTAAGTAATAAAATTTTTCTGAACGGTAAAAACTATTTAAAGAACTAACTTACCTGGCATGTGACAAGTATGCCAAAGTGTATGCGATCGGCCCAGAACAGAAAATATCCTGTTATATTTGGTATAAAACAACGAGAAACTACGCGTTTTGACTCGACGCAAGCACTGGCACTTTTGATCACGTGATGAAAATGTTAATTCTCACTGGTGGATGTACAAGGCAAGGAACATTCAAATGCCAGCACATTGTAATTGGTTATTTTACAAGCTCGTCTGTTGGCTGATCAAAATTATTATGACCCATAATAAGAACGCAATAGTGAATGGCATGGCTTAAAATTTGTAAATAAACATGGAACAACCGCCGCAAACGCTGTTGTCGTATTAAAAGAACACATTTTCAGTTTTGCCAATTACGATGTGCTGTTCAATTTTATGTTTCTCTCCTTGTAAGGTAGTGACGTGATCTTATCCTCAAGAATAACAATTCGCACTTTTGGGTCTTTCCGGTGGAGGTGTTGTTTAAACTGCAAATATTTTGGGATAAATCATAAAGAAATGATTAGGGAAAAAACACCAAAATTCTAATTTTCTGTCAACAAGCACACTTTTAAATTTATAAAGTCATCATATGATCTTTTGAAAACTATTTTACATATTATCCAGTCCCTTTAATAGCCAATATGTGAATATGTTTCTGACAAAATGAAATTTTGTTGATTTTTTGCCAGTTTTTTTCTATCATTTCTTTATATCCTTTATTATGCCAAATAAATTCAGCCGAAACGCAAAAAGTTTTCGGCAAATGTCGGAAAGTGTGATTTGCCTTACTTATAAAACAAGACCACAAGAGTCGACTAGAACTAGTACGTAGATGCCTTAGAACTTAAACCCACAAATGATGTGTAATTTCAGCATTTGCTCTAAACGATAACATGAACGTCAAAACGAAACAAACCTTGCGTAGGACAAATCGGCCTGAAATCGACTCGTTCGTCTGCACAAGAACACCTTATTATCGCCTCAGTTCACACTGGTTTTAAAACTACGATATCTTATTATTACAAAACAACTAACTCGTGTGTATCAAAAGATTTACATAAATAAACAAAGAGTCATACACTCTTCACATACATCTAGCTTTTAAGACAAATCTTTCCTTCTACTTTTTAGAGAGGCTATCTTCCTAGTTGACTTCTGGTTCTAAGCAGGTACCGTTGTTGTTCAACAGCCAACCTCTGCGGCGGTGCGGTGTGTTGTGTGTAACACATTTTTACTGCGCAGACCAGCTGGGAATTCCGCGAAAAATACTCATGAAAGGGCTGAACTACTTCTTAAAATAGCCATCTACTCTATACTTATACATAACAGATAAATCTCATCCGAGGTTACCTGTTTTATAACGGCGAAGCAGTTCTAAACATTCTATCCCGGGGAAATCAGAAATTAAACAAAGGCAGTTTTTTTAATTATTAGAAATGGACATATTGCCAAAACTCCTTTAAATCTATTGCATTGGAAACACGACAGACAAATAAAAGACTTATTTTTTTAATGAAAGCACAGAAGGTAATGAAAGATATATCGGAATAATTATAAATTCTCCAATGAATCCATAATTATTTGTGAATTAAGATATATGAAAGGTATCATTTATTTTTTATATCTTTTTGTGCTTTCCATACAAGCATATTTCTTCTAAAGTTTCAGCGGGTTATTGCGGAAGGTGATTAGCCATTATCTTTACTTGTATAGTCAGCCACAACAACACTACACCTATAAGAAACAGTTTCCTCTTCTGAAATGGTTAGTAAAAGGAGAAAAAGAATTAGTTATTCAAAGTAGTAACTGGTTAGCTAAAATTTTCCATTCTATACAGATTCAAAGAAACAAGCCATCGTACAGAACAATCCTAACGGGAATTGAAAACTAAGATGGCAATCTTTATGATCTATAAGTTAGATCAAAGTAACTATACCTACCAGCTATAACAGATTATTTATATACCAAATATCATAGGAAACGGATAAGCAGGGTTGTAGTAACAACCGGTGATTGACGGGCGGAGGACAACATCCAAAAGTGTAGTCCTTTCAGGGACTAAAGCACCGGTAGACGACTGATAACGGGGTTCGTTACACATTTTGTGATATTTCTGAAACAAAGTTTAAATTTTATTATTGGGCGCTTATTTAATAGTAATTTGAATTACCACAATACAAGACTTTTGTAACAGCTGTAAGGATATAATGGTCATCGTCATATATTTCATGCTAGACTTTGGTACATATGATATTATGTGGACTCGATTAGGCCCTAGCCAACTTTGTTTGGATATGCTGTAACTGCTTCTGAAATAAAAGACAATCCGTCTGGGTTTACTCTGTACTCAGTTTATTGTTGATTGAGAAGCTACAGTGAACAGTAGAATCACTAACAATTAATAACCATCATAATTCTATCGTGACGTAACAGTTTGAAATAAGAAGTACTGAGTAACTATCTCAAATCATAATCACGAAGCAATCGAAACACACTTGAAGTAGAAAAATACAACCATATACAAAACAATCGATCTTCAATATGAGAAACTATACAAATAACTTACGCAGATATAATACACAATGCAGGCTCAGAACACTCACAAAGCAAACTATTTATAGTAATTTACATAATTCGATCAGGACCTTCAGCGAAGGAAAGAAATCACTGTTGTTAACCAGAATGGACTTGATAATTATCTGTAAATAATCTTTATTGATCGATGCCAGGATTTTATTTTCCTTATTTAGAACATGGATTTTTCGAGATAATTATTTCATTAATTCACACTTTTTACACAATTTAAGAAGTTGTTCAAAACTTCCAGTTTCATAACTTTGGCCACAAAGGTGGAGCAGTCTTAACTCCCTTTATAGATTAGACACACCATGTTAAAATCAAATGAAATCAATTTGAAAAACATTTTATCACAAACTGAACTAAAAAAAGTATTGAAATGTGAACGTTTACAATTCTGAAGAAAGAGAAAAGAGAGATAGAGAGGGGGAAGGAGGAGGAAGGGGAGGGAGAGAGGGAGAGAGAGGGAGGAAGAAAACCAGACTCCAGTGGTACTGTGCACTGCACAAACAACATTTTGATTCAGTTTTATTTGTGCCATTACGAAGCAGGCACAGAAAATGCCATAAAAATTACGGGTAACACTACGGGTCACAATGCAATCCTAATCCTTATATTATTTATTTACCCCTTTTCACATAGATAAGCAGTTTGACCTAGTTTTTGATATGAACAAAAATTAAAACGGTTGCATAAAGTATCCCAAACACTCACGGACCACCCTCCAGGTTCTTAAAAAGAAAATTCAAATTCCCGTCACGAGAGCTAAAACGATACTTTATATTATATGACAACATTTGAACCATTCTGCACATGAAGTGACTCTACATTCTGTATATATTGTGCAAGATTTAACTACGTTTATTGTATTTCGAGTGACCAAAATGTAAAAGATGCAAATCAGTGTACTATATATTCAAGCGACCACGCATGGCATATTCAACTTATCGTACTGAATGTTCGAATTATCATGTGCCACATGAAGTACGCTTGAGTGACCATACTCCACATATGAAACTCTACTAACTGAATGTTTGAGTGATCATAATTTGCAAGATGTAACTCACTATACTGCCTGTGTGAATGCTCACACTACCAAGCATGTAACTCTGTATACTCTTGATTTGCCGACCATTTTTGTACTATATGTAACTCTGTGAACTGAATGATCCAATGACCACTCTGCTCAGGATGGAACTGCATACTGCATGTTCGAGTGACACAATGGGTAGAATAAACCTGGGCATACTGCACGCTCACGTGAACTTCATACTATCTCGTATGACTGACCATGTCTTCGGGGTGACGCTGATGGAATGTATCCATACAACCCATCTCAATCGTCGCGCTTATTGATGAATACCCGCATTATCGTCAAGAAATGGGAACAACTCCCGCGTTTTACACAAAGCCAAATGTTTTGCTGTTTAGATGTACGCACGGCAGGCTATCCCAAGACAAACCACAATATTGCCCAGGTCACAACTAAAATAAAATAACTCAATCAATCAATAAAGTTTTTGAAATGATCACACACTTTTCACACTATTCGTTTTCTATTTGATTACAAAGATAGATGGTTCCTTCCGCAAGTGCCCAAATCCAATTCAAAGAACACCAACAGCATGTACTATCGCTATCATAACACTAACAAACACCCATCCTTAGATAGCCAAATTGCGCTGAAATAACCTCACCACCACAAAACGTTCATCAGTCACGCTGGCTTATACCTACGACGTTCGTATGAATGTGTTGTGCGAAGTTTTGTACGCGGTTAGAAAAAGCAAAATTGATTTATCATTTTTTCCAATACCGGAGTGCAGTCACTCGGTACGTGCGATATAAGAAGTTCAATAGGTCAAACGGAAGTTCACCTCTCGAGATGGCTCGAAAGTGACTGGTTAAGAATCAGTTAATTTCAAAGCAGTCTCCCGATAATTAACATCTGAAGGGTGACCTAAATACTTGCTGCATAATCTGAGGTCATCCGGATACTTTAAGGATTATGACGTCACGTCGGTTTCTTAAGAATTATGACATAACACAAGGAATCATCAAGCGCCACTTGTTAGACAGACTTTTTCAGCATTATCACGTTTAATGGATACTTCCACACTTTTTGCATACATGCAGGTGACGTGGATACTTTAAGCATGATCACAGGTGATATAAATACTAATCCGAGTACTCACAAGTCATGTCAGTCCCTTCAGTATTCACTACGCAAGTACTAAAGGATTCTGCCTAATACATTATACAGTACACACCGCCATAAAGACATCGGATAAAACGACGCTGCGTCGTTGTAACTAGAAGAAACTGGTTATTCACTGACGTACAGCCCGGAAGAAAGTTTACAAGATTGAAAAGTGCTTGATCCGACCAAGCATTAACAAGTACAAAGCAAGTATCACAAGGTACACCAGAAGTATAACCTCACTGTATCAGATGTTTATTCCACACATGAAACTAAATGATCAAAATATCGGGTATCTATGGAAATCGTTTTGTCCATAGAGATCTATGGGTTAATAAAGAAACTGAACCCACGCTTTGGATGTCCAATAGAAACTGAACCCATGAGCTAGAGGTCTCAGGGAAACTGAACCCTCGAGCTAGAGGTTTAAGGCAAAGTGAATCCGTTAACCTGCAGAGCTCTCTACACACTCATTTTTCCCCAGGATCTAAAATTTTTGGCATTGTAAAATTTACTTCGCTGACTAGTTCTTTATTTTTAGATATCTGCAGTTTATTTTTCATGTTTCACCATTTACCCATACACTGTTTTAGCTAAAACAAGAATCTTGAAAAAAGACACCAGATAAATATTGGCAGATGATTTCGGAACACACTGCATATAAATCGAACGCTGCAGAAATCAAAAGATCTCTTTCTTACAACAAAGAGTTAAAAATAGTTCGACAATGTAATTTCTTCTTTTTCAGATATCGGAAAAGAGATTTAACTCACATTCGTTTTTTTTTCTTTTTTTTTTTTCTTTTGTTTTGTTTTCATTTGTTCCGTTTAAATGTCGGTAGCTAAGTTTTTTATAGCTTACTGATATTTTTTTTTTAATGTATAATTTTTCTTCTTTTTTCAAGGCGGGAAAATGATGTTTTAATATACATGTAGTTTACAATTTAAAATGATAAACTTCGAAAAAGTGATTTCTTTGATATTCGATTTGTCTGCAGACGACAACAATTTTTCAGGTCTCTTCAGAATTCGTATGTTAAATAAAACGGTGTTCTACATTTGCGAATAAATGCACGACACACATCAACAGTGGTGTAATAATCACATCAACAGTGGTGTAATAATCACATCAAAAGTGGTGTAATAATCACATCAATAGTGATGTAATAAACCATTAAGTGGTGTCATAAATCCATTAGTACAGCCGCACTCCTGACACCAACACCATGTTATGTACACAACTTCCTCTTTTTCTCCCAAACACCCATCATTTTCAAATTATAATTTCAAATTGCGAAAACACACAAACACATGCACTATATGCGATAAACAAAAATTGCAAAATTATTTTCTTTAACATCATCCCTTTTGGACAAATTTTAGTTTAAACCGAAAAAAAAACAACTTTTCAAACAGAAGAAAAACTAATGAACTACTGCTCAGAAGGAATTCTTCGAAAAAATTACAAAATATTATTGACTGACAGGTTGACTACACGTGTTTGATTTGTGATTGACAGGTAGACCACACAAGTGTGATTTGTGACTGACAGGTAGACCACACAAGTGTGATTTGTGACTGACAGGTTGACCACACGTCCGTGATTTGCGACTGACATGTCGACCGCACATGTGTGATTTGTGACTGACAGGTTGACCACATTTTTGTCTTGATTTGTTACTGACAGGTTGACCACACGTCTGTGATTTGTGACTGACATGTCGATCATACATGTGTGATTTGTGACTGTCAGGTCGACTACACAGTGTGTGATTGTGACTGACAGGCTACCGCACACGTGATTTGTCGTGAGATCTTGTAATATCGCCCAGAGGCAGTGTTGCCACGCCCTTTTAAGCTAAAAGCAGGACGCTGTCCTGCCAAAAGCAGGACGATTTTTTCAAAAAAGCAGGACAAAAGCAGGACGCAATATTTTAGTTTAAAAAGTGACTTAACTCAATATAACAACGTATGGGCAGCGCCAGAACATAAAGGAAAACTGCATTTAAATCTGGAATTCAAAAATTAAAACTTTCTTACAATTTTCATGACGACGGAATGCTAAGGTAAAAAATAGTAAAAATCGCTAACCATAAAAATTTCTTTGGTTTTTCGCCAAAAAATTCGCAGATTTTTTGCCAATCACTAAACATTCATAGCCGGTTAGGTAATACTGATTACTACCGTTACTTAAAATTTCAAGACAGTAATACTATTTTACTGGGGTTAGTTCAGAATTTATGGAATTTCGTTTTTTAGATTTTAGCCAAATTTTTGTCAATTTTTGCCCAATCACCAAAACTTTTACCAGCACAGGTAGGTAGGAAGGTCTGCAAATTTTACGTAAAATTTCAAGACTTGGACTATTTTCTTGGAGACCGTCAAGATTTTACTGAAAATTTGTTGGGTTTTCGCCAATTTTTGGCGAATCGGCAAAATAAGTAATAGCCAGAGAGGTAGTAATGCCTCCTACCTTCATCTAAAATTTCAAGACAGTATGATTATTTTCCGGGGGCTAGTTAAGATTTTACTGAAAAATCTGGGGTTTTTGCCAGAACTTTCGCCAATTTTTGACCAATCACCAAAAAAAAGTAACAGCTAAATAGGTAGAAACGCTTGCTATTCTCACTTAAAATTTCAAGACAGTAAGATTACTTTCCTAGAAGTAGTTACGATTTTAGACAAAATTTCGTTTTTCGCGAATACTTTTGCCAATTTTGGCCAAATCGCCAAAAAAAGGTTCAGCCAGGTAGGTGGTAACTCCTGCGATCTCACTTAAAATCTGAAGACAGTATGATTGTTTTCCAGCCGTTAGTTAAGATTTTACTTATATTTTTGGTGTTTCGCCAAATTTTCGCCAATGTTTGGTGAATCACCAATTAAAGTAACACGTGGGTCGGTAGTATCCCCTGCTACCTTTACTTTAAATTTCTACACAGTAACACTATTTTCCAGTAGTTAGTTAAGATTTTACTTAATTTTGTTTTCGACGAAATTTTTGGCCAATCACCAAAAGAAGTAATGCCCAGGGAAGGAGTAACGCCTGCCACCTTCACTTAAAATTTCAAGACAGTAACATTACTTTCCTTGAAATAGTCAGGATTTTGCGAAAAAAAATCGTTTTTCGCTAATATTTGGCGAATCGTCAAAACAGTTACAGCCATATAGGTGGAAACCCCTGCTACCTTCACTTTAAATTCCACTACAGCAAGACTATTTTTCAGCAGTTAGTTAAGATTTTAGTAAATTTTTGTTGCTTTTCGCCACAAGCTTCGCCAATGCTTGGTCAATCACCAAGAAAGTAATAGCCAGGTAGGCAGTACCTCCGGCTACCTTCACTTTAAATGTCAACACAGTAAGACTATTTTCCAGCAGTTAGTTAAGATTTTACTGTATTTTTTTTTCGCCAAAATCTGCACCAATTTCTGGCCACTCATCAAAAAAGTAATAGCCAGGTAGGTAGTAACACCTGGTACCTTCACTTAAATTTCAAGACAGTAAGATTACTTTCGTGGAAATGGTTAAGACGGTACGAAAATATTTTTGGCGAGTCGCTAAAAAAGTTACAGCCAGGTAGGTGGTAACTCCTACTACCTTCACTTTAAATTCCAACACGGCAAGACTATTTTTCACCAGTTAGTAAAGATTTTACAGAAAATTTTCGTCAGCTATTGGCCAATCACCAAAAAAAAGTAATAGCTAGGTAGTAGTAAATCCTGCTAACTTATTTGAAACTTTCAAAACAGTAAGATTAATTTCCTAGAAGTAGGTAAGACTTTACGAAAAAAATTTCGCTAATGTTTTCGCCAATTTTTGACGAATCGCTAAAAAAGTAATAGCCAGGTGGACACTTATGCGCCCTACCTTCCACCAAAATTTCAAGACATTCAGGCTAGAATCCTGGCAGAATATACGATTTTTCAACTTAAAAGCGTTCATTCGCACATGCTTTCAGGAACTGTCATAGCCCCTGCTTATGAAAGAAGCTGGAGCTAAAAAAAGAACAACGAAGAACGCTTGTAGAAAAAAGTACGTTTTGAGGCAAAAAAAAAAAAAACGATGCGAAAATAAAGACTAAATCTTTAAAAAAACGATCCGGCAACCCTGCTAATAGTCACGTTTTGTACAAACACCGAAAAATCTAGGTAGAGGCGCCGAAGGCGCCAAAAAAATCTGATCTTGAACTAAATAATGAATTATTCGGTTATAAAAGCAGGGCAAAAGCTGGACGAGATTTCACAATTTTGCTAAAAGCAGGACAAAAGCAGGACATTTGCCCTTTTTAGCTCAAAAGCAGGACAAAAGCAGGACGTTTTCCAAAAATGCGAAAAAAAGCAGGACATCTGCAAAAAGCAGGACGGTGTGGCAACACTGCTCAGGGGACTACTTTTTGGACGTACCCCCCCCCCCCCCCCCCAACTGCCACCTTCTTCTACCCCTGTAAACCTAAATTCTAACCCTAACCAAGAACTTGCTGGGGGAAAACTAACACGTTAATGCTTATTCCTCACCTAACAACTGCTAAATCTTCTCCTAGCACATGCTTAATCTTTCCCAAACCCATGCTTAATATTCCCTAACCCATGCTTAATCTTCCCTTAACCTATGCTTAATCCTCACCAAGCCCGTGCTTAATTCACAACATTAACCGTAATGTATATTTACTGTAACCCACCAAAATTTGACGAGAAACAGTTTGCAAGCGCGCACATATAGCAAAATGCGCCTTCTACATCCACTCAGATTCTACATCCACACTCGAATATTCTACTTGAATTCTACCGCTCTTACACAATTAAATTCAATAAAACTTCCTGAAACACTAACACTGCTTAAGTAACTCGAGCCCGCTTATATTATTATTACTCTTCATTTCTTATAATCTACTTGCCAGAATTCTATCTTAAATCAATAAAAAAAAGTTTTCCAAAAGGAACCGATTCTACTTCTATGCCACGAGACAATAGCAATTGAGACAGTTTGAGAATAAATTCTACAAAACTCTACAAAGAAAAAATAAACTGAAGTGGAGACCAAATAAAAGAGTTGAGCAATAATTAGCAAACATTGGCGTATTCTGAGTCAACATGAAGTACTGTTGACCAGCCAGGAAGTGTGGACCTAAGGTCAACATTTTCGTAAGTGGTCAATAAGATCGTCATGTTGATTCGAAATAAGTCAATATATGTTTTGTTAATGGCGTTTTGATTACAAATAACTAATATCTGTTGACTTTCGCTTTCTGGTCAAAATCAACAAAATGTTGACTTGAGAATCGACTACTCTTACTATAGCATTTACCCAAGCTACGTAACTATAAAAGCCGAGGCATGCTTAATTAGAAATAAATTAGAATAATTAGAAAATGCAGAAAGTCCAAACTGGCCTGGCG
This sequence comes from Protula sp. h YS-2021, assembly GCA_949752745.1. Taxonomy (NCBI): domain Eukaryota; kingdom Metazoa; phylum Annelida; class Polychaeta; order Sabellida; family Serpulidae; genus Protula; species Protula sp. h YS-2021. Next base: position 36,405,460 of record OX457030.1, on the reverse strand, counting down.
AGTGTAACATTCTGTTGAAATGAGTGTAACATTCTTTCGAATTGAGAGTAACATTGTTTTAAACCACTCGGAATATAAATAATCACACACTTGACCGAAACACTTCTACGTTACTCTGCGATCCGTAACCAAAACACGAACACGTGATTGGTTAATAGGAACACGTGACTCGTGACAAGTGCCAAGCGAAATAAGAGACAAGGCCAGCAGTAATAGCGAAGCTTCAGTGAATTTATATTTAAATGTATAAAAAGTTTCATCGGATTTTTGGAAAACCTCGGCAATTTCCGGAAAACCTTGAAATTTTCCGGAAAGCCTCGGCAATTCCCGGAAACCTTCGATAATTTTATTATTTTCCATGCGAAACAAAAGTACATAAAAAAACGACATTATCAGCTTCATTACTGAAAAGAAGGCGAAAACGTTTTTGATCATAGCGTTTACAATGATACGGAATGATTTCCTCACAAGTCGGTGGTTATCCAGAAGCTTCTAGGGTGGATCTTAGTGGCCACGCCGGCGTAGGGTGGGGCGTGGAGTGGGGTGAGGGCGGGCAAGTGCGAGGATGGGGGGTTGGAGAGGTTGGGGAGTGGGTAAAGGGGCGGGGTAAATGTAAACTTCTCTTCGCAAATTTGCTGATACTATTGGAATTTTTAACACCACCCAACCCCCCTCCCCCACCCAACGCCCGCTCAACCAGCCTCATTCATCAACAGAAAGCAGAGCAAAAAAAAAAAAAAAAAAAAAAAACACACAAAACAATGAAAAAACTGAGACACTAAAACAGCTGTCCCAGGGGCAAAGCTTCTGACTTTTTCGTCGAACAGAAAATTTTAGCAAAGCATAAAAAACTGTACAAACAATACGCAAAAATAATTAACAAAAACAATTAAAGGAAAACGTGGATCAACTTGTTAGTACTTCACCAAATAAATGCCACGACACCGTTTACTTATCACTGAGTACTTGTACTCGAAAATACTTAGGTATCCGCGAAAGTACTCAAGTTCATGCGAAAATACTTTGATCTCCGACAGAATAGTTAAGCAACCGCGAAAATATTAAACTCTGTGGAAATGCCTAAGTACCCATAGAATACTTGAGAATCCGCCAGAATACCCAAGTAACCGCGAGAATACTTGAGAATCCACGAGAATCCTCACGTACCCGCGAGACTCCACCAGAATACTCAAGTACTCGCCAGAACACTTGAAAATCCGCGAAAATACTCAAATACCCTAGCGAATATTTGATAATCCACGAGAATGCTCAGGTACCCGCGAGAATACTCGAGAATTCGCGAGAAGACTCAAATACCCGAAAAATGCTATGCTCTAGGTTGGATATAGCAACTCGTTTCATTTTGTTTGCACTTTGTACTTTAATCTGCTTATCCTGCAGGTTTAACATGGACAAATATGTCAAACTAGAGAGGCAAGAGCACACTACGAACTGTGTACCCAAACTGCAGGTTTCACATAAACAAGATTGTCCATGGACAATGCCCCAGCCCACGAATGCTGATGCCAGGACCTAGGACACAAAAGTATAACCTTGAACCAAAATTTCAAAATGTGAAGGCTGTGTACCTAGCGTCAGCCAAAATATTAATACAAAAATGGTTTATCTTTAATATTTCCCCCAATTTTCGGCAAATCGCCACAAAAGTAACAGCCTCTTAGGGATTGGCGTCCCCTGCCTTTAATGAAAATATAACGACAATAAAATCGCATCCTTGCGTCCATAAAGATCTCGAGGTCTTCGCCTTATCATTAATTTTTGGTAACTGCCAAAAAATAATAACAGCGAGGTGAATACATTTAATTTACTATGTTTTTAAGAAATTTGGTTTAGGTTAATATTTCTGACAGTTTCTGTAGATCATCAAACGAAAGCCAGGCAAGTAGTAAAGTCTGCTACCTTTAACCAACACCTCAAGACAGTAAGACTATTTCCCTGGCGTCACTTAAGATTTTACTAAATCTTTTTCGATAAATTCTTTCGCCAGTTCTTGGCGAATCTTAAATCAAAATTGCACTAGAGTCAGGCCATTTGCCTTGCGTGAGTTAAGATTTCAATAAGAAATTTTTTTTCGCCAATATTTCCGCCAATTTTTGGCGAATCACAATAAAAAATTATAATAATAATAGCCAAGCAAGAACTAATGTCCCTCATTCAAAGTTTTAAGACTGTTAGATCATATAAATGGCATTGTTAAGATTTTAGTAAGAAATTTTTCGTCAATATTTTCGCCCATTTTTTTCTGAATTATGAAATGAACGCTATGATTAACTAAAATTTTAAGACAGTAAGGCCATTTCTCTGGTGTGAGCTAAGATTTTACTGATTTTGTTCTTGTTTTCGCCAATATTTCCGCAAAAAAAGACACAGACTGGTGAACACTTATGCCCCCTACCTTCCCTCAAAATTTTAGAACGTTTCCATTAAAACCTTGAGAGGAGATAGCCTTTGAAAGAAAATTAGATTTTGGTCATTAGTTCTGCCCATTTTGGCGAATTACCAAAAAAAAAAAAACAAAACAAAAAAAAAACAAACAAAACAAAACAAAAAAAAAAAAAAAAAAAAAAAAAAAAAAAAACCAAAAAAAAAAAAAAAAAAAACAAAAAAACAAGAAAAACGTAACAGCCAGGTCCGCTACCTGCTACAATGCTACAAAAATTTCAAGACATTGAGGCTAAACCCCTGGGAGGAGAAGTGATTTGTCAGCTTAAAATCGCACGCACACACGCACAAGCTCTCTCAACGACTGCTTTAGCACCTCGGTTTTAGAGGCTGGGGCTAAAAAGTTTCTCTCTCAAATAACATTACAGCGATTTAATATTTTTTAAATTACTTTTTATATGTGTATTTTTCATTTTTTTCACTGGCTAAAAACTGTGATACGCACTGAACACGGAAATATTACTAACAGTGCCGAGTGCAAAAAATTGAATTTATCGATATTAGGCTTATCCAGTGTGTCCTGGTTGACTGAAACTTGGGTTTATTCGATACTTTAGATTAACTGATACTTTGGTTTATCGGATTACGCCGGTTCACCGAAAGTTCCGTTTATCAGCACTTCGGGTTAACCGTTAACGAGTACCCGGGGGAAATTGTCGGCAGTCGATTTTGGATTCACAGAAGCAACAGATCTTCTCAAATTAATTAATTGACAACACCACACGACAAAACCTTCATAAACAAAGAACAAATAATTCAACTGCAAAACCAAACACAGTCTTGGGAAAATAACTCCAACTTCAGATAGATTGTTTTGTGTAATTATTTCAATTAAATTTAAGTTAGTTATTAACACGTGACTAATTCTGGTAGCCCACTAAAAACTGAGGATCACTAATTGTTGGCTCATAACTGAGGTAGGGTCAGCTTTGCTGACTGTTCATTAATATTTATCTTCTGGTAATTTTCTATTCCGCAAAAAGGAATTTTCCATTAAATAAGGGACGTCAAACTAATCAGGTCAAATGGTATAAAACATTAAAAGGATACGCGAACATTACATTATTCAACTTAGCAATAGCTCCCACTCCCCTCCCACTAAATTATATCCTTTACCACACATTGCACTTTCGAAAACTTTCCACAATAGCCTAGTAAGTCTTTTTGTTGGCATTGCAATTACGCACACTCACAAAAAAGGAATACAACTGAAGAGCAGCACTCTACTAACACAAACAACAGCAGATTCTGTATCGAATATGCCATTAAAAAATCTTTTAACATCAAATATTTCTGACGAAGTCGCTTCGAAACAACATGGCCAACTTCCTAAAAACATCCTTCCACTTATTGCTGTGACATCCCGGTATACTTCCACTGTGTACCAGCAATTGGAAGTGTGGGTATTTTTCCATAACAAAAATCGATCTTGAAGCCGGGTAATTTTCCACTAAACATAACATCCCTTGAGACTAGATAACTGATGTGTGTAAATCATGGTGTTGCTGATCACGTGACTGCCAGCCAAACTCATTTTGAGTACATCATTTTGATAAATTCTGAAGAAAAAAGATACAAAAACATTAGAAATGCAAAGCTAATAATGCATAAATTAATGTTACTAACATTGCTTTATATATATATATATATATGACAAATATATATATTTAAGACAAACAGCCAAAATTAGCCAAATAAAGTGCATCATTTTGAAAAATACAAAAACGTTACAAAGAAGAGTAAAAATTGGATACATTTTATAAAGTTACTACTACTATTTTTGTTAACTGTAATTTTCAAATTCTATTTTCAAGCAAGTCTGCTTCACATTCTATCACAACCCCATATCCGTTTTGTACCGATTAATCGACTAACCTTCATAATCGATTTTGCCGTCGCCGTTGCGATCCGCAGCCCTAATCATGGCCCTCACATCATCGTCCGATAAATTCTCGCCTAAATTTTGCATTGTCATTTTGAGTTCATGCGCATCGATGAGACCGTTTCCGTCGATATCGAACACTCGGAACGCCTGCCGCATTTCGCTCTCTTCCGCTCTCGATTGCGAATCAGAGTCCACCATTTTGGATTTCGATCTGGCCATCATTTTTAAGAATTCATTGAAGTCCACTTTTCCGTTCCCTGTTGTTATTGTTGTTGTTGTTGTTTGTGAAATAGGTGTTGTTATTGTTGTTGTTGTTGTTTTTACATGAGTGACATGTGGCGAGCGTTGATTGGTTGATTCGGCAGCGGACATCATGGCAGGTTATAAAATAAAAAGAAATATTTTTATAACTATTAATTAATGTTATCAACCTTATAAGTAGTATTCCAGTTACAGTTGGACCGACGCCGGTTAATAGCGTTGAAATTGGTAATCGAATTCTATGTTATTGTTATCGGTAAAATCGACAGATCTACTGAATCGACATGTCAATCGTGGTTTTACCGTGGTGTCCAATTAATACACTTACCCGACACTCAATTTTTTTCTCAACGTTTATATGCCGGCAATAATTTACGATTTCTTATAATATAGATAATTTTACCGTTATTATTCTATCTATTTTTCTTACTTGATAAATATTAAACTTCATCATTAATTATTTCAATTTTGGTGACAATCATAATGTAAAGTGACAAAGCGCGATATGTAAAGAAAACGTTTAAAAAAAAAACAAAAAAAAACAGGGTAGTGTAATAATGTATTAGAGAAGGACAGATTTTAGTAGCGGTCGTGGGGGAGGGAGGGGGCATTGCTATTGCCATAGGAAGTGACATTGTGGAGAGATCCAAGACCGAGCGACTATGTGACAAGAGAGGCAAAACAATGACCTGCCATCCGCGGGGGTGGGGGGGCGGAGGCAGATGGAGGAAGGGGGGCGTGAGGAAAGCAAACGGGGGGATTTGCTCTTGTGGCGGTGGAGAGACTGAGCGACCATGTGACACAGAAACATAACGAGGCCATGACATGAACTGAATTGCGCATGCGTGAAGCGAGATGATGTGAACAACGGAGAGCCAGCCGAGGGGGTGGGGGGGGGGGGTGCAAATGGGGGGGGGGGGTGGGAGGTGAAGAAGATGGAGCAGATCTCTGAAACAAGCAAAGCAGATGTGTAATATATAATTATGACATATACATGATACATTAAGCTATGAAAATCCACACCTTTTTTCAATTTTTTTTTAAATTTATCAGTCAACCTAACAAACTACTGTAGTTAATCACAGGAATCATTCAGAGAGATCTGGCCCAAAGTACACCTCTAACCGCGTTACTAAAGCCTGAACAAAAGCACACACTATTCGAGGAGAAAGAATTTTTCAGCACGCTGGTTACAGTAACCATGGCAACGTCAGGCTAGCCTTAATGTAACACGCTCACCATGGTTACAGTAACCATGGCAACGTCAGGCTAGCCTTCGTGTAACACGCTCACCATGGTTACAGTAACCATGGCAACGTCAGGCTAGCCTTAGTGTAACACGCTCACCATGGTTACGGCTGCATTTCACAGTCATCTAATTAAGTCACCATTACCGCTTTATTATTATCATTTATTAATTTTTGATGTTAATTTTCTAAAATAAATAAATAAAATTAAAATTCATGATTAGGGTTGGGAACCGAGTTGCCGTCAGACCTCGGATACCGCTGGCGCGCTTCATAGCGTTCTGCAGCTCGCGGGCGTCGAAGCGCATGCCAAGCTTACGCACCACCATGGCCACGTGACTGGCCTCGATCTGACCCGTGCCCTCGCGGTCAAACTCATTGAAAGCCTCACGTAGCTCTGCAACCAATCAAAACATTTCCTGTAGGCCAGGAGCTTTTGTGCGAGTGTGGGGCTAGGGGGGTAGGGGTGGTTGAGTAGCTCTGGCCCATATTTTGTTCACATGTCGATCTGACCCGTGTCGCGGACCTCTGTACCCCATGAAATCCAATCCAGTTTTTCACGACGGCAGAAAGTGTGTGGGGGGGGGGGGGGGTGGGTGGGGTTGACTTATAATTTGCTCAGGTTCGTGTCCCAAGCAGCACTGCAACTAAATGACAAGGGAATCGTTAATTGGATTCCACAATTTTTCCTCGGGAAGGGCAGGGGGTGGTTAGGGGGAGGGGGAGGGGGAGGGGGAGGGTTGTATGTATGTGTATAAGATTCGAGCCTCAAGGACGAACTCACCATTTTCCGTGAACGGCTTGCCAAACAGCTGCTCGTACATGGACTTCTCCTTGCGCACCTGTAATTCAGCTGCTCTCTCCTGTAGCGACGGGTGTTCCTGCAGCATGGCCGCGAACTCTGTCAACATCACGTGACCACAAACATGTATACGGGTGTTCCTGCAGCATGGCCGCGAACTCTGTCAACATCACGTGACCACAAACATGCATACGGGTGTTCCTGCAGCATGGTCGCGAACTCTGTCAACATCACGTGACCACAAACATGCATACGGGTGTTCCTGCAGCATGGCCGCGAACTCTGTCAACATCACGTGACTACAAACATGCATACGGGTGTTCCTGCAGCATGGCCGCGAACTCTGTCAACATCACGTGACCACAAACATGCATACGGGTGTTCCTGCAGCATGGCCGCGAACTCTGTCAACATCACGTGACCACAAACATGCATACGGGTGTTCCTGCAGCATGGCCGCGAATTCTGTCAACATCACGTGACCACAAACATGCATACGGGTGTTCCTGCAGCATGGCCGCGAACTCTGTCAACATCACGTGACCACAAACATGCATACGGGTGTTCCTGCAGCATGGCCGCGAACTCTGTCAACATCACGTGACCACAAACATGCATGCGGGTGTTCATGCAGCATGGCGGTGAACTCTGTCAACATCACGTGACCACAAACATGCATACGGGTGTTCCTGCAGCATGGCCGCGAACTCTGTCAACATCACGTGACCACAAACATGCATACGGGTGTTCCTGCAGCATGGCCGCGAACTCGGTCGACATCGCGTGACCACATACATACGGTCAGATGTAGACAAATCACGTTGTTGTCAAACAGCCAACCTCCACGACGGTTCGGTCTGTTGTGTACTGAACCCCTTTAGTTCAGTTGACCCTAAGGGGATTCCGTGAAAACAGCACTTTCATTACAACACAGGAACTACTTTTTATATTCATCCGACTTGCATTTATATATGAGAGATTGATCCGACCAGAGTTCAGCTGTTACATAACTGCACCCATCCCATCCCACCCAGTCATTCGCTGGCCTTTTATCTCTCATTCAAAATAAACACTCCCTCCTTCCCCCTCCCCCCCCCCCCCCCCACTCTTCCCACAGGGCATAATAATATACTTTCTCTTGTTTAAAGAGATGGACGACAGACTTATCGGGCGTTATTTCTTAATTCTATGGTAAGTGATCTAACCAACTTCATTCCCTTAGCTAAGGCAACTGGAGCGAACGTCAATCACACTGCTAACCAACCCGAGCCGGATCCGAACCCGGAACCTTGTGATTACCACACGAACGCTCCGACCAACAATCACCATCACGCCCCCCCCCCCAAGCCAACAGAAAAACATACGGTTCTAGTCGATCTTTCCGCTGGCGTTTTTTATCGGCCGCGTGTAGCTAACAGTGGCCATCACGCCCTCCCTCCCCCCACACCCCTCCCACCTCCCCCCCCCCCCCCCAAGAATAACATGTGTTTATAGTCGATCTTCCCGCTGGCGTTTTGATCGGCCGCTAGAACACTCACCATCACGCCCTTCTTCCCCCTCCCCTCCCCCCCCCCCCCCCCCCCACACACACACATACGCTTATAGTCGATCTTCCCGCTGGCGTTTTTGTCGGCCGCGTGTAGCATGTACTGTACGTCGTCGCGTGTCAGGTGAATGTCAAGCTCTTCCATGGTCGTCATGATTTCCTCCGCCGTTATGAACCCGTCTTTGTTTCTGTCGAAAACCTGATTGGAAAGATTAGATTTTTAAAATAGTTCTTGCCCTCTCAACGAAAACAACAGACACGGAATTATTTTTAAACGTTTTTTTTTTTTTTTTTGGTTAAAGTGCCTTTCTTTCATACAAAAGGTAATCTGAACTCGATAGCTTTGGTCCTGGGCACGTTCCTTTTCGGCTGGGCGAAGGGGGGTCACCTTGAATGGGGGGGGGGGGGGCAAGGAGGGGCCGGGGGCAGGTTTGAAGGTCTTCCAGTGCAGCGGCTCCCTGGACTTGGTCCGGGGCACCTCGGCAATGTCCCACTTGGCCCACTCTTCCATGTTGGTGCGGGAGGGGAGGGGACGGGGGAAGTTTAGATGGTAGGGGAGGGGGGGGGGGTAGCTCACTTTGAAGGTCTTCCAGTGCGGCGGCTCCCTGGACTTGGTCCGGGGCACCTCGGCAATGTCCCACTTGGCCCACTCTTCCATGTTGGTGCGGGAGGGGAGGGGACGGGGGAAGTTTAGAGGGTGGGCGGGGGGGGGGGGGAGGGGGTAGCTCACCTTGAAGGCCTTCCAGTGCGGCGGTTCTCTAGGCTTGGTCCGGGGCACCTCGACGACGTCCAGCTTGGCCCGCCCTTCCCTGTTCCTCTGTAGCATCATTGACATGAACTTGTCAATCTCAACCGCTTCCCTTCCTGTTGGAAAAATGACGCAAGCACGTGAATCACAGTCAGATCGCTCTCTCTCTCTCTCTCTCTCTCTCTCTCTCTCTCTCTCCATATCCTCCCCTTCTCCTCAACAATCTCTCTCCCTCTCTCGCCAGTCTCTCCCTCTCTTTATTACCCTCTCTCTCTCTCTCTCTCTCTCTCTCTCTCTCTCTTTCTCTCTTCCTCTCTTTTTCTATATCCTCCCCTCTATCTCCCTCTGTAACTCTGTCTCTCTTTGTCTCTCTCTTCCTACCCCCTATGTGATCATCACTAAAAAAAAAAACAAAAAAAAACAAAAAAAAAAAAAAAAACAAAACCGTCAAGTCATGGTGCCGAGGTGGCGTCAGAGCAACAAGGCTGTCACGTGACGGTGTACAGGTGCCATCACAGTAACAAAACTGTCACGTGACGGTGCCCAGGTGCTGTCACAGTAACAAGAATTCGGTGTATTCTGAAAAACAGCGTGGTGCTAACAATTTAATTGTTATTACTACAGGGGCCCCTCGTTAATTCGTACTCCTCGGGACCAAGGGAAAAAGTACGAATTAACCGAGGGTACCAATTAACCGGGGGTCAAATTTTCGAATGGACAAAAACAACCTTCAAGCCTTGTGTGCTTTCGAGCAGGCTCAAATTAGCTGGTTTCAAACCATTGATTATTTTACCCTTATTCTTTATCCATGAAGCAAGTGTACTTTTAGGTATCCCGTACTCCGTCATTATTTCAGTTCTGGTTTTTGAGCCACTCGTTATTTGCTGTAACACATTGAACTTAAGGTTCATTGTGTAATCATTGTGTTTTCGTTTTGATGCCATCTTGCAAGTTGAAATGCATGACCATTGTTCACAATTTATATACACTTCGGAGCGCGAAGTGTCCACAGAAGACAAACGGCATCTTAAGCTGCTGCATAGTACGTGACAGACGATGCTCCGGACTAGTGCCTAGTGAAAACGCTGTGCACACTAAGACACTCGGTGTATTGAGAACACCATGTCAATCATAATCCCTAAACCCCACAATCCCATTACTGCCCCACAATGCGCATTATGCAACCCCTTCATCTCCCTACACATGATGCCTGAGTAACGTGTTGTTTTAACTGTGTGGCATGCCTAATCTGTATGGCTCTGCATTGATAACAGACCGGAATAGAAAAAAATGAGGGTAAATTTTGGACGAATTATCGAGTCCTCGTTAATTCGTACTTTTACATAGAAGTGAATGGGTCCCAAAATCGGACCGACGAAATTGGTACGAATTAGCCGAGGGACCGAATTAACCGAGGACGAATTAACGAGGGGCCCCTGTATAATAATTAATATTTGTCTTTAACATTTTTACTACTATTGTTATTATTATTTTTTGTCTGATTAGGATTTTACATATTGTCTACATTTAACTACCAAGGCGGTGCAATTATGAAATCATGGCTGGTAATATTTTTATGACCGTTATCTATCTTAAAGGAATGTAGAGCTCTAAATACTATTATTGCTATTGCTTATTTAAACAGCTCTATTATTATTATTATTATTATTATTATTATTATTATTATTATTATTATTATTATTATTATTATTATTACAAGCCAACGACAGAGGTCTACAGTTGCTACAGTTCTGTGCAATCAATAATCTAATAATAGGAAACACCCTATTCCGTCACAACAGGAACAGACGTGCCACGTGGATTTCACTGGACTATAAGACACGTAACCAAATAGACTACATCATCGTTCAGGGTAACTGGAAAAACACAGTAAAAAATGGCCGCGCCTACCACTCAGCGGATATTGGATCAGATCACTTCCTACTTTTGGCAAACCTCCACTTACAACCAAGAAAATCCAAAAAGATGAAAAAGTCGCCTAAATTTTACGGTGTAGAAAAACTATTAACGGACCCAAAAACAGCACGAAATACAAATCGGTGGAGCCTTTGAGCCTTTGTTAAGTCTCGAGACCGAGAACATAGAAGAACTATACTCAAAATTCGTAGAGCAAACTAACAAAACAAAAGAAGAGGTAGTTGGTCTCAGAAAACGAAAAATGGTGGCCGGCTTATCACGAGACGTAGAGAGGACATGTGAACACAGAGAAGACAAGCCAGAATGGAACACCTTAAGAACGCAGAAACCACAGAGGCAAGGGACCGATATAGAGAATTAAATAAACGGGTTAAGACTGAAATAAGAGCACAAAAGGAGAAAACTGACGGAAACCAAGATAGAATCTATGAAAACAGACTTCAAATAGAACAAGACTCATAACCTATTTCGATCAGTTAGAGACCTACAAAGAAAGCCTAAGAAAGCATTGAGTGCGGTGAAAGACACAGATGGCTACACCCATACAAATAAAGAAGAAGAGCTAAAATGCTGGCAGAAACATTTTTGATCACACTTAAACACCGGTTTTCGCTAGCCCTCCGCAGTCACAGAAATACCCGAAGCGCCACCGGACGCCGACAGCCTACCTCCAGTTGACCTAGAAGAAATTAGATTAGCAGTCTCCAGAATGAAGTCTCGGAAAGCACCAGGCATCGATGCGATCACAGCAGAAGTCCTAAAATCCGGCGGCGAATCGATGTTAAAGATGCTGCATAAAATTTTTAACACGGTATAGAGTACTGAACGAACTCCTAAAGACTGGGCCCGAATACTGGTTACAAAAATACACAAGAAAGGCGACAAACTAGACTATAGAGCCATCTCACTGTTGTCAATTCCTGGTAACGTATTTAGCCGGATTTTGCTAACCAGAATGAAGGCCAAAACAGATGATGCCACCACGGAGAGCCACTTTGGGTTTAGGCCAAACAGAGGTACAGTCGACCCGATCATCATTATACGGCAAGTCATTGAAAAAGCCAGAGAGCACAGGGTCACCTTACACTTCAATTTTGTAAACTTCAATGCTTCCTTTGACACAGTGTGGAGGAAAGCACTGTGGAAAATGATGTTAGCCATAGGTGTGGATGCGAAAATAGTCAGGAGCATCGAAGCTCTGTACGAGGAAACAGAATGTGCGGTAGCTATTGATGGTCAACTCACGGAGTGGTTTGCGGTAAAGATCGGACTACGACAGGGATGCCTCTTGTCCACTACACTCTTCAACATCTTTTTGGAATTTGTTATGAAGGAAGTAAAAGACCTGGATACATCCATACAGTTGAATGACAACCTATCAGTAGACATCAGATACGCGGATGACACAACACTATTCTCAGCAGTATTTGACAAACTGAAATTATAGACCGCCCAGCTTGAATCAGCATGCCAAAAATTGGGCATGACAATAAATGGCGCTAAGTGTAAGATTATCTCAAATGCGAGTGATAGCATCATGCTAGACGGTAAAGAAGTGGAGAAGGTTCAAGAATTTGTCTTCTTAGGCAGTGTAGTACCAGAATGCTCAGCGGACGTCAAACGAAGAATCGCGCTTGCCTCGTCAGCCTTCCGCCGATTGCGAAAAGCCATACGGAGCAAGCGGGCTATAGGTAGCGCGCTCAAAACCCGCTTATACAAGGCTGTAATACTACCTATCGCCATGTATTCATCAGAGACCTGGACTCTCAAGTCGGAAGACACACACAGAATAGAAGCCTTCGAAATGAGATGTCCCCAGGGCAATACTCGGAATATCTCTAAGAGATCGGTATACGAACGAGAGAGTCCGAAAGATACTTCACATTACTGAAACAATATTAGAGGTAATCAAGAAGAAACGACTCTGTTGGTTCGGCCACGTCACAAGGAAGCCTTCCGAACACATAGTGTACCAAACATACAAACAAGACTTCAAAAACCCAAGACCCAGTGGAACACCACAAAAGAAGTGGATAAGCCAGATTCGCGAAGACACCGGCCTCCCAGCAGTAGAAAGAAGTGCATCGGACCGCGTAGCCTGAAGGCGAAAATGTCCTGGAGCTGCTTTGGGGGCACCGTGCCCTAAGCACTTTACTAACTAACTATTATTATTATTACTATTACTATTATTACTATTATTTATTTATTTTATTTCATTTGTTGTTTTTTTTATTCTAACTGCGATGACCACGTAACTGCATTGATATCACTAATATTTTTTTCTCATTATCGTGACTTTTTCGTTGTTTTCCAGGAATTTGTCGCCCGTTTCATTTTCTAGGACTTTTCCAGGGCTTCATACGAATGCTTCATTTCTCCCACTATCAATGCCTGGCATGCGAATTCCTTTCGATCCTGATTGCTTCATGCTTGCTACATTGTGTTTTTCTGCCTGTAACACGTGAGTGTTTTAAGCCAATAGTTTGCCTTGTTTCAATCTAATCTGCACTTTTTCGCGTGCAACTTTCAACGCAATTTAACATCTATCAATTGCATTAAAAGCGCAAAGAGTAAAATGTGTAAAAATTGCGCAGAACTTTGGCTAATAAAGCGCCAAATCTAGAGAACCGCAAAAAAGAAAAAAAAAAGAAAGAAAGAAAACAAAATACAGAATTCGACTGTGGTGCATTGGACGCCACCAGTGTTAAAATTTCAGAGAGAATGCAAAAATTATACAGAAAGTTTATTTTGTAAGAAAATTTTAGAAAATAAAAAATCGGGTGTAATACTGTTTTGAGACCTGACCCAACCTACCTTCATGCAAGATTTTTAGCAAACTGAACACAATTTGTAGCAGTAGGGTTTTTTTCGCAAAGGACGTGATAGGACCGTCATATTGGTGGGAATTGGCGAACTGCGAAAATAAAATAATGGGCATTGGCCATTGGTTTCCCTGAGTGGGCTATATTTTCCACAAAATTTTTTTGTGATCCGATGAAAACTGAAACAGAAGTATTAAAAAACAAAAGTTTACAGACGGGTGGGCAGACGACAGACAGCCCGTACGATGGGTATATCACATGTGACCTAAGGCCACCCGTGCTAAAAAACAAACAAACAAACAAACAACAACAAATTGTTCCCCCCTCCCGTCCTAGGGAAACGTAATTACCTTCGGCGTCAAATTTTTCAATCATTTTTCTGACCACCGCATCATCACTCTTAAAGCCGAGTGTTGTCATGGTGATCCTCAGCTCCTTGGCCGTCACAGCACCGTCACCATCGCGGTCAAACAGCGCGAAGGCTACCCGCAACTCTGTCAAAATAAATGTCACTAATCAAGCAGAGCGAAGGCTACCCACAACTCTGTCAAAATTAGTGTCAGTCATCAAACAGCGCGAAGGCCACCACAACTCTGTCAAAATTAGTGTCAGTCATCAAACAGAGCGAAGGCCACCCACAACTCTGTCAAAATTAGTGTCAGTCATCAAACAGCCCGAAGGCCACCCGCAACTCTGTCAAAATAAGTGTAAGTCATCAAAAAGCGCGAGGGCCACCCACAAGTCTGTCAAAATAAGTGCCAGTCATCAAACAGCCCGAAGGCCACCCGCAACTCTGTCAAAATAAGTGTCAGTCATCAAAAAGCGCGAAGGCCACCCACAACTCTGTCAAAATAAGTGTCAGTCATCAAACAGCCCGAAGGCCACCCGCAACTCTGTCAAAATAAGTGTCAGTCATCAAACAGCCCGAAGGCCACCCGCAACTCTGTCAAAATAAATGTCACTAATCAAGCAGAGCGAAGGCTACCCACAACTCTGTCAAAATTAGTGTCAGTCATCAAACAGCCCGAAGGCCACCCGCAACTCTGTCAAAATAAGTGTCAGTCATCAAAAAGCGCGAAGGCCACCCACAACTCTGTCAAAATAAGTGTCAGTCATCAAGCAGCCCGAAGGCCACCCGCAACTCTGTCAAAATAAGTGTCAGTCATCAAACAGAGCGAAGGCCACCCACAACTCTGTCAAAATTAGTGTCAGTCATCAAACAGCGCGAAGGCCACCACAACTCTGTCAAAATTAGTGTCAGTCATCAAACAGAGCGAAGGCCACCCACAACTCTGTCAAAATTAGTGTCAGTCATCAAACAGCCCGAAGGCCACCCGCAACTCTGTCAAAATAAGTGTAAGTCATCAAAAAGCGCGAGGGCCACCCACAACTCTGTCAAAATAAGTGTCAGTCATCAAACAGCCCGAAGGCCACCCGCAACTCTGTCAAAATAAGTGTCAGTCATAAAAAAGCGCGAAGGCCACCCACAACTCTGTCAAAATAAGTGTCAGTCATCAAACAGCCCGAAGGCCACCCGCAACTCTGTCAAAATAAGTGTCAGTCATCAAACAGCCCGAAGGCCACCCGCAACTCTGTCAAAATAAATGTCACTAATCAAGCAGAGCGAAGGCTACCCACAACTCTGTCAAAATTAGTGTCAGTCATCAAACAGCCCGAAGGCCACCCGCAACTCTGTCAAAATAAGTGTCAGTCATCAAAAAGCGCGAAGGCCACCCACAACTCTGTCAAAATAAGCGTCAGTCATCAAACAGCCCGAAGGCCACCCGCAACTCTGTCAAAATAAGTGTCAGTCATCAAACAGCCCGAAGGCCACCCGCAACTCTGTCAAAATAAGTGTCAGTCATCAAAAAGAGCGAAGGCCACCCACAACTCTGTCAAAATTAGTGTCAGTCATCAAACAGCCCGAAAGCCACCCGCAACTCTGTCAAAATAAGTGTCAGTCATCAAACAGCGCGAAGGCCACCCACAACTCTGTCAAAATAAGTGTCAGTCATCAAACAGCCCGAAGGCCACCCGCAACTCTGTCAAAATAAGTGTCAGTCATCAAAAAGCGCGAAGGCCACCCACAACTCTGTCAAAATAAGTGTCAGTCATCAAACAGCCCGAAGGCCACCCGCAACTCTGTCAAAATAAGTGTCAGTCATCAAACAGCCCGAAGGCCACCCGCAACTCTGTCAAAATAAGTGTAAGTCATCAAAAAGCGCGAGGGCCACCCACAACTCTGTCAAAATTAGTGTCAGTCATCAAACAGCCCGAAGGCCACCCGCAACTCTGTCAAAATAAGTGTCAGTCATCAAAAAGCGCCAGGGCCACCCACAACTCTGTCAAAATAAGTGTCAGTCATCAAACAGCCCGAAGGCCACCCGCAACTCTGTCAAAATAAGTGTCAGTCATCAAACAGCCCGAAGGCCACCCGCAACTCTGTCAAAATAAATGTCACTAATCAAGCAGAGCGAAGGCTACCCACAACTCTGTCAAAATTAGTGTCAGTCATCAAACAGCCCGAAGGCCACCCGCAACTCTGTCAAAATAAGTGTCAGTCATCAAACAGCGCGAAGGCCACTCACAACTCTGTCAAAATAAGTGTCAGTCATCAAACAGCGCGAAGGCCACCCGCAACTCTGTCAAAATAAGTGTCAGTCATCAAACAGCCCGAAGGCCACCCGCAACTCTGTCAAAATAAGTGTCAGTCATCAAAAAGAGCGAAGGCCACCCACAACTCTGTCAAAATTAGTGTCAGTCATCAAACAGCCCGAAAGCCACCCGCAACTCTGTCAAAATAAGTGTCAGTCATCAAACAGCACGAAGGCCACCCACAACTCTGTCAAAATAAGTGTCAGTCATCAAACAGCCCGAGGGCCACCCGCAACTCTGTCAAAATAAGTGTCAGTCATCAAACAGAGCGAAGGCCACCCACATCTCTGTCAAAATTAGTGTCAGTCATCAAACAGCGCGAAGGCCACCCACATCTCTGTCAAAATTAGTATCAGTCATCAAACAGCCCGAAGGCCACCCGCAACTCTGTCAAAATAAGTGCCAGTCATCAAACAGAGCGAAGGCCACCCACAACTCTGTCAAAATTAGTGTCAGTCATCAAACAGCGCGAAGGCCACCCGCAACTCTGTCAAAATAAGTGTCAGTCATCAAACAGAGCGAAGGCCACCCGAAACTCTGTCAAAATAAGTGTCAGTAGCCAGAGAGCGACGAATCAAATGCTTCTGCGACCTCAAAAAATCGCATTTTCTAGTCTTTCGAATACGCGAAAAAGATCCAAAAAGACAAAGCGGCTCAAAGCACTGTTCACAGCCAAATTAGACATTCCACTCCATCTTTAGTTTCGTATGCACTTTTTTTTTTAGTTTCGTATGAACATTGTACAAAATGCAATGCGCAATTTACCTGCCATTTTTAGTTTCGAATGAACAACTGTATGAATTGCGGTACTCACTTTACTTGCACTTTTCAGTTTCGAATGAACATGCCATTTTTTCGTTTCGCATAAACAATTATGCGAAATGCGGCGCGCATCTTACCTGCCATTTCCTTAGGACCAAGAATCTTGTCCTGAGGCAGAGGCTTGAGCACCTGGGCACACAGCAACGTCACAAATTCTAAAAAAAAATAAACAAGCCATCGTCGAAGGCGCAGACCCCAACCGGACACAACAAGTCGCCATTTTGGCAACTTTTTACCGATTTGAAACATAAAACAATGTTGCACAACTTCGATATCTAAATTTTCACTGTGCAAGGTGGCATATGACTAGGATAAATAGTTTCGGAAAACTCGCGTGGAAAGCACCCAAGTCTTACATTGCAGTTATCTCAAGAAATCACAATTTTTGACAAGTCGCCATTTTGCAATTCTTGGCCGATTTGAAAAATGACACGATGTTACACAACTTCAATATATATATTTTTACTGTACAAGGTAGCATATGCCTAGGGTTAATAGTTTCGGAGCTCGCGTGGTAACCACCTGAGTCTTACATTAGAGTTATGTAATAAATTGGCAAGTTTTGACAAGTCGCCATTTTGGCAATGTTTGGCCGATTTGAAAAATAACACGACATTGCACAACTTCAATATATATATTTTCAGTGTGCAAGGTAGCATATGCCTAGATTATTAGTTTCGAAGAACTCGCGTTGAAAGCACCCAAGTCTTACATTGCATTTATCTGAAGAGATCACAATTTTTGACAAGTCGCCATTTTGGCAATGTTTGGCCGATTTGAAAAATAACACGACATTGCACAACTTCAATATATATATTTTCACCGTGCAAGGTAGCATATGCCTAGGATAAATAGTTTCGGAAAACTCGCGTGGAAAGCACCCAAGTCTTACATTGCATTTATCTGAAGAGATCACAATTTTTGAGAAGTCGCCATTTTGGCAATGTTTGGCCGATTTGAAAAATAACACACCCACTTCCCCACGGATACAGACACAGTATAATCTCACTACTACTCCCCCCTTCCCCATGGATACAGATTCTTGGTAGAATCTCACCACTATTTCCCCCCCCCCTCCCCGAGGCTACAGACACAGTAGAATCTCACCATCATAGTAGATTCTATTCGGGATCTGGCAATTCGCCTGTTCCATCATAAACTCAACGTCGCGAAAGTTCAAGGTCAGGCCGAGTTCACGCATCGTTTTCCGCAGCTCTTCCGGTTCGATGTAACCGTTTCCGTTCTTGTCGAAAATCTGGAACGAATATGATGGATTATTTTTTGTTTTGACTATACTGTCTTCAGTTCCGCTAAGATCGGTTTATTTTCGCCATGTTACGGTCATTTTTTGTCTTTACTTTCGCTACGCATGTGAATTCTCGCCACAACGCAAATGAGCACTTATTGTTTTTTTTTTTTTATTTTCGCCATGTTACAGTTATTTGCCCGATTTTCTCTGTGTGATTTTTTGCGTTCTGATCCTCTTTTACTTTCGCTTTCCTGTCTTAATATTGCAGCTATGTGATTGTTGTTGTCGCCATTTTTTTTCATATCATGTGTTATTTTTTCTATGCTATGATCGCAGAACGAAATGTCGGATTCGCTTCCAGCTTGGTAGGATACTGCCTTGGGTGGGTCCCGACGGTTCATAATGTGTTTGGTGTATATAGCGTAAACCTATGAAGTCATTTTATGTTGTGAAAGCTAGACTTTGTTAACAGGATAACTCTCGAACGAACTTGGCGGAATTATGCTGAGCTGAGCTCACTGGTTGCTACTGTTTTTACGCATATTAGACAACGCGTGACGTCACCTGACGTCAAAACGTAAAAAATGCGTCATCACTGTAACTGCATAACGAAACGTCATATCATCTTCAAACATGGAAGGATAATGCCTCCGGTTCGTATTTCATTTGGCGTAGATAGCACATCGGATGACGTCATAGGACGTTAAAACGTGTTTTGGACACTTAACCTTGTTAAGACAATGACGTCAAGAAGTGGTTGCAATTTCGCCCCTCATCGCCTTCTGCTCTGAATATTGGGGAAGGCTGGGGGGGGGGGGGGGGGGTTGACAGCACCCAGACTGATGAGCGGGAGGGGGGAGGGGGGGTGCATATGTAGAGCCGTTCCAGGGTGAGCGAGTGGGGTTTTGGTGGTATCTTTGTTAACCAGTGCACAACTTATCGTGGCTGGCATAGAGCTACGAGTGCTAGGGATGCTAGGGTCATATTTACACGCCTCTGCAGGACTACCTATTAATTTTACTCGGCTGAGCTGTTCCATACACGGTAGCGGTTATGTAACATCAACATTTTTTTTGTAGACCTGGAAGTGTTTTTTTTTTTAATGTTTTAAATTTTAATTTTTGGCTTGCCTTGAAGGCGTGGCGCATGTGCTCCTGCTCCTCGGCCTTGTAGCGACGCCAGATGGCGGCGTCGTGCTCCGTCTGCTCAATCACGCGCTCGAACGCATCAAACGCCACCCTGCCGTCACCCGCATCTGTCCAAAAAAAATTAATTAAAAATAAACATTTTGAAGTATCGGTCAGAAAGTTTTCTCGGTCCCATTCTTATCGTTATTAATGTAAAAACACTGAAAATACTGGATATCGACAGTCCAAAGTCAGTAAAAAATATGCCATATGGTCAGCGAAAATGCGACCTAATCAGTGAAAAGTCACTCAAAATACAACGTAGCCAGTCAAAAATCAGTGAAAAATACGGCACATAATCAGAAGTCCGTGAAAACGGGCACATAGTCAAAAGCAAGTGAAAATGCGGCACATAGTCAAAAGCAAGTGAAAATATGACACATAGTCAAAAGCCAGTGAAAATATGACACATAGTCAAGAGCAAGTGAAAATATGGCAGATAGTCAAAAGCCAGTCAAAATATGACACATAGTCAAAAGCCAGTGAAAATATGGCAGATAGTCAAAAGTCAGTGAAAATATGACACATACTCAAATGCCAATGAAAATATGGCTGGTAGTCAAAAGCCAGTGAAAATATCGCAGATAGTCAAAAGCCTGTGAAAATATAGCAGATAGTCAAAAGCCAGTGAAAATATGGCAGACAGTCAAAAGCCAGTGAAAATGCGGCAGATAGTCAAAAGCCAGTGAAAATGCGGCAGATAGTCAAAAGCCAGTGAAAATATGGCATACAGTCAAAAGCCAGTGAAAATGCGGCAGATAGTCAAAAGCCAGTGAAAATATGGCAGATAGTCAAAAGTCAGTGAAAATACGGCAGATAGTAAAAAGCTAGTGAAAATATGGCAGACGGGAAACAAGGCATGTTTGGACTGCCGAACTGTCAAGCAAATGACAATTTGACAGTTTTTGTAATCGACCAAATACATTATTTAATATTCCGGAACAGACTATCGCCATTTGGGTGACTTTCTCACCACGAGTCTAGGCTTGCCCCCCCCCCCTTCTCCCTCCCCTGTAATCTGCTCTATGATACCTAAAAATCTCCCCGTTTCTTTAATTTTTACAAATACACACAGATATTGAAAACTGAACGCTGTATAACGTGAAAATTAGGCCATTATAATCGCTGTACAAAAGCAAGCGACGCCATTGGGAAAGAGTTTTTACAACACTGGTCTATTTACGGCATCGCCCAGGAAAACAGAAGTGCACCACAGCGAAAGGTTTCCCAGTTTTTTGGTTTTTCTTTTTTTTTTGGGGGGGGGGGGGGGGAGGGGCTTTCATGAAGTAGGTACCACGCAGGTTGATGGAGGTGGGGGTAATTCTGCAGGGTGGGGGACAGGGGGAGATGGGATGGAGCGGAAGGGCGCAGTCTTGAGCTGAGCCACTTAATCAATGGATGGCGTCATATAATTTTCAAAGAGGTGGCGGGGGGGGGGGGGGTAGGGGGGGAGTCCATAAAGTCTGAATAATTACCGATTTTTTTGTGGGTTGGCAGACATCTTGACAATGTTCACAACCTAAGACTCACAACCCAAGTTATTTTTCACTTTTTTCGATTTATTTATGTATTTATTAATTTTATTTTTATTTACATATTTTTTTTTTTTTTTTTTTTGGGGGGGGGGGGGGTTGAAGCAATGTCAGAAGCCTCACCCTGCATTCCGGCTTTGCGAATAACATCCTCCACATGATTAGAATCCAGGCCAGTATCGGTCAGAAGTT
Source organism: Protula sp. h YS-2021 (assembly GCA_949752745.1). Lineage (NCBI taxonomy): Eukaryota > Metazoa > Annelida > Polychaeta > Sabellida > Serpulidae > Protula > Protula sp. h YS-2021. The sequence continues at coordinate 36,384,111 of OX457030.1, read as the reverse complement.
TGCGGAGCTGTGGAGAAGATATTCCGCCACCCCCGCTAGAGGCGTACTCATCGAAAGCGGCCAATAACGCTGTGGCGAGAGAAAAAACGTGCAATTACTGTACACGTGCGTGCAGCGGAAAATACACGTGCGCATCACTTAAAATATACGTGCGCGCTACGGTAAAATCCGCGTGTGCGTCACGGAAAATACACGAGCGCATCACGGAAAATACACGAGCGCAGTGGTACAGACAAGAAAAATCTATCTATACAGTTTTAATTTGTGCAGCAATAATAATAATAATAATAATAATAATAATAATAATAATAATAATAATAATAATAATAATAATAATAATAATAAAATTATTATTATTAAAAACTAAAATTAATGGAAAAACAAGCGCAGTTACCAAAATTTATAAATAAATAAATGAAGAAATAAAACACACTTAGGCACAAAATGGATACGGCACCTGTGCGTTTATTTCTGTACAGCCACGAACTTCCAGCTTCGTCCTGGTCCGGGATTTCGCCCAGATCCGTAGGCCGTTTCGGACTCGGCTCACTTCGGGTTCCGGATATTGCCGGGGATTCCCGAGCGCTGCCGAGGACTGACGATGACTCCCGACGCTTCTCGGAGCCAATCACAGTCTGTTGTCGCTTCTGCTCTTTTCCAATATGGCCGCTTATCATTTTTACAAAATCTGAAGAGGGATAAAAATAGCACGTCCTCATTAACTGACACCCGATTTGTGCTCTATTCACATGAAGAAATTTTACTTTAAAAATCCGAAAAAAAACTTTGGTCATGCCTTTGGCCAGAGTGGTCATATAGAACGTTATGAAATCTCTCAGGAATTCCTGTAACTAGACCGGCCAGTGCACATAAAACACCAGTGTACACTTTCAACTGATTTCTCCTTAGTTTCTTGTTTTTTATTTTGTAAACAAAAACCTGCCCGACTAAATCCATGGTTTTACAAAACCCGTTTCCCACTTTTCTAATTTACTGAAATAAAAGAAAGAAAATCTTATAATCGTAACTCATTATGATAAATTCAAAGAAAACACAACATTGTCACAATAATGACGGGCAAAATATTCCGGAAACTTGCCATATGTAATTATATGCAACAATTTTTTATCATAGGATACATAGCCTCCCCCCTTCCTCGCCGCCCCCAAGGGAGTGTGGGAGGGGGGGAAGAAGGTACCGTCAAAGTAGATCCTGCCGTCCGTGATTTCCGCTTCCCTCATCATCGCCTCGGCCTCGCCGTCGCTGACTGGCACCTCGATTTCCTTGAAGGTCAGCTTCAGCTCCTGAAGAAAAGTTTCGTTGTTTTTTTTTTTTCATTATTTATTTAAGTTTGTTTTTGAACTGCTTGGTTATGTCATTTCGCCGAAGCAATGTATTGATTGATTAGAAACAAGACCGTGCCACCACTGGCTAGAACAGTGATACCGTCAGATCGATATTATATGCAAATTTCTGGATCGCCATTGCAATGCGGAAGTATCGTCGGACTTTGGTACGATGTAACACAGCGTATCTCTGATCGATGTGCCTAATATATTCTTTGTAGAAGATATCAAAATCCCTAAAACTTTACGCAAACCCTGACAAAGATATCAACAGCGCGATAGGGGTGGGTGCCAAGAGAAGTTTTTTTGCTTCTGTCACCCGTTTCTTTCTCCAAGGCGCTGAACATGGCTCTTACCGCTACACAACATATAGCGAATGTGTCTATAGACCGATATTCAAAAGGCTTTAAAATGACTATATTTTTTCGCGATATAAAACGCCTTTCCTGCTGATCGATGTACTCATTTTTATTTTTATCTTTGTCGAACACAGCTCTAATCTTTATGTAAGACCTCACAAAGGTGTCGATTGATCGACTGCTAAAAGTCTGAAAAAAAGCGCGACACAAATCGACCTACCCGCTGATCGATGTACCCATTTCATGCAACATCTGAATAAAGTGATGATTCATCAACAAACCAAAATCTGTCAAAGAAATGACGGCTTTTTTCGTGATATTAAACGACGTACCTGCTGATCGATGTACCCATTTCGATCCTTGTCGAAGGCGTCGAACATGGCCTTCATCTCGTCCTCGTCAGGCGCCGCCTTCACGTGCTCCTCCACCAGCAGCACGAACTCCTCGAAGCTGATCAGGCCGTTCCCTGTCACAAACATCAACACCACAGTGTGAACACCATAACCCCAACGTCTGTCAACACCACAACGTGAACATCATAACATCAACGTCTGTCAACACCACAATATAAACACCATAACGTCAACCTCTGTGAACACTGGAGCGTCGACGTCTGCCCACGCCCCAAAACCATCCCTCCCCAGCCAAATATCAAATCGAATCTGACCTTCCCTCAAACTACCCTATCCCCTCCGCCCTAACCCCGGGTAAAAACAGTTTGTTTTTTTTTAAAACACAAGCCTGCCTACCATCCAAATCGACCTGTTTGAAGAGTGCATCGATGCGGGTATCGTTCGGTGTCTGGCCCATGGCCTTGACCACGTGCTTCACTTCGGCCAATGAGATCGATCCATCCTTGTCCTTGTCAAACATATCGAAAACGAGGCGGAGCTCTGCAAAAAAGAGGGACACCCATGAACATCTGTGAACGAGGCGGAGCTCTGTAAAAATAGGAAAATCCATGTACGTCTATGAACGAGGCGGGACTCTAAAAATGGGGATATCCATGTACATCTTTGAACGAGGCGGGCTCCGTAAAAGGGGACATCTATGAACACAGGTAACACACATCATGCACACATACCGTGCATGTGCGACTCTGTGAAGGAGCCCCTCCCACTTCCCCCTCCCCCCCCCAGGGCACACACACATCCGCTCGTACACACATCATGCACACATACCGTGCATCTGCGACTCTGTGAAGGAGCCCCTCCCCGCGCGAGGCTTCATTATGTGCGCGTACATGATCTTGCAAAAATCTGCGAAAAACAGAAAATGAAAAATGGTGTCAAAAAATCATATACACTGTATATTTATAAATTACTCAAATTTATTCATACAGCCCTTGCTGGTTACCGTCTAGCGACTATCACCCATCGTACCGGGTACCGTCGGTAGCGACTATCACAACTCGAACCGGGTACCGTAGGTAGCGACTATCACAACTCGTACCGGGTACCGTCGGTTGGCGATTATCACCTATCGTACCGGGTACCGTCGGTAGCGACTATCACCCCTCGTACCGGGTACCGTCGGTTGCGATTATCACAACTCGTACCGGGTACCGTCGGTAGCGAGGTAGCGAATATCACCCCTCCTACCGGGTACTGTCGGTAGCGACTATCACTCCTCGTACCGGGTACCGTCGGTAGCGACTATCAACCCTCGTACCGGGTACCGTCTGTAGTGACTATCACCCCTCGTACCGAGTGCCGTCGGTAGCGACTATCACTCCTCGTATCGGATACCGTCGGTAGCGACTATCACCCCTCGTACCGAGTACCGTCGGTAACGACTATCACCTCTCGTACCGATTACCGTCGGTAGCGACTTTCAACCCTCGTAACGGGTACCGTCGGTAGCGACTATCACTCCTCGTACCGGATACCGTCTGTAGCGACTATCACTCCTCGTACAGGGTACCGTCGGTAGCGACTATCACCCCTCCTACTGGGTACCCTCCGTAGCGACTATCATCCCTCGTACCGAGTACCGTCATTAGCGACTATCAACCCTCGCACAGGGTACCGTCGGTACCGACTATCAACCCTCGCACCGGGTACCGTCGGTAGCGATTATCACCCCTCGTACCGGGTACCGTCGGCAGCGACTATCACCTCTCGTACCGAGCACCGTCGGTAGCGTCTATCACCCCTCGTACCGGGTAACGTCTGCAGCGATTATCACCCCTGTGCTAAACCCCTAGCACACTTTTTTATCCTGTGTTTTTTCACGAAGTGATGCCACGCAATAACAGTTAGCAGATGTTGACTTGTTCTGGGTCAACACGAAGTCTTATTGACCAATGAGAAAATTGCGACCTTTAGGCCAATATTTGCGCAAGTGGTCAATGATACTTTCATTTTGACCCGAAATAAACCAATATATGCTTTGTTATATGACTTAGTTCATGTTTTGATTACATGTAACTGCTGAATCTCCGAGTTCCGGTAAACAAACAAAAACTTGACTTTGGAATCGACCAATCACATTACAGCATTTGCCCTAGGCAAATAAAATTTGTAATGAGAAGATAAATAACATTTTATTTGAAATTCGACATTGTAACTTTTGTGCTTGAATTTGGTCAAAAAAAAATCAATGTAGAAGTGATGAAAGGCTGAAGTTACTGACAGAAAACTATGTATTTGCGTATGTGTGTTATTTTGGATGCTTTCTTTGCGCAAAGCAAAAAAAAAAAAAAAAAAGCGTCTCCAGCGGCAGTGGCGTTCAATAAGCACTGGTCTTTCTTCCGGGCAATCGGAGAAATGCCATCCATTCATGCGGGGTGAGGTGGGAGGAGGTGGGAGGAGGGGGGAGGGGAGGGGGGAGGGGTCGGCAAGCTCCGGTGTGTATTAGGCAGAATGTCGTACGTGCATTGTGCTGACAGAGGAGGGGATAAGGTCATTCGCATTCCCGCCCCCTCCAACCCGCAATGAAAAAAGAACCCACACTTAAAACCAACACAGGATGCACGGACCAGGCAGGTAACGGAAGGAGGGGGCTGCTGTAAGGGGGGTGGGGAGAGGGAGGGGCTGCTGTAAGGGGGGTGGGGGTGAGGAGAAAGGAGGGTGCGGAGAGGGAGGCGCTGCTGTTAGGGGGGTGGGGGTGGGGTGAGGGGAAAAGAGGGTGCGGAGAGGGAGGCGCTGCTGTTAGGGGGGTGGGGGTGGGGTGAGGGGAAAGGAGGGTGCGGAGAGGGAACTGCTGTTGTTAAGGGGGCGTGGGACTGAGGGCAAAAGAGGGGGCGGGGAGGGAGGGGCTGCTGTTAAGGGAGGGGAGCTGCGCGTGGGGCTGAGGACAAAGGAGGAGGCAGGGAGGGAGGGGCTGCTGTTAAGGGAGGGGGCGTGGGGCTGGAGGAGGAGGAGGCGGGGAGGGACGGGCTGCTGTTAAGGGGGGGGGGCTGAGGACAAAAATTTGGGGGCGAGGAGAGGGGGCTGCTGTTAGAGGAAGAGGGTGGGGTTTGGGGCTGAGGGGAAAGGAAGAGGGAGCGGGGAGGATGGGGGGCCGCTGTTAAAGGGCAGGGTCATTATTAGCTACATTCCGACGGCAAATTACCGACTGCGGCACAGCTTTCAATCGATTCCATGTACAATTCAGTTGAGATCAGGGGGGGGGCTGAAGGGAAGGGGAGGGAGGAGCTGCTTTCTTCGGAATGTCTCTGCGGGGAGGGAGGTGGTCCGCTTCTGTCGCAAGACTACCAATTTCGCAAATTTGTGAAACCGATAACAACAATTTTATCTATTCACAAAGTGGCATAAAGGCGGAGTTCGAGGCGTATTAATCAACTTGATTAATTACTGACTCATTAAGCAAAAACCGAATGTTTACGAGCAAAAACCGAATATTTACGAGCATCTCTAACTCACAATACGTGCGATAATGAATACGGCTGTTAAAGGAACTGCCCCCTCTCCCCCTCCCCCCCCCCCCCCCCCCCCCAACATCAAACACTGTGCCTTGTATTTCTAACGTGACTGAAGTTGAAACATTTCTGCACTTGGCTGATCTGCTTTCAAAGTCATTCGTTATAAAAAAAACACCAATGAAATCATGGGGTTTGTCGACTCTTAAACAATAACTCAAAGTCCACTTTTTATTTATTTATTTTTTTTTAATTAGCAAAATGATTTCATTCTATTTCGAAAGAACTCCCACTTTTCGTTCACTTGAAAATGATTTTTTTTTTTGCTTCCAAGTGAAAAGTTCTTCAAACCCACAAATCCAAGTTAAGGCAACAACCCCCTCTCCCCCACTCCGCCCCACCCTCCCTCTCCCCCACTCCGCCCCACCCTCCCTCTCCCCCACTCCGCCCCCTCCCTCTCCCCAATCCGCCCCACCCACCCCCTCTCCCCCAATCCGTCCCCACTCTCCCTTTCCAATAATCCGCCCCACCCTCCCCTAATCCGCCCCCACCTTCCCTCTCCCCCACTCCGCCCTACCCTCCCTCTCCCAAATCCGCCCCCTCCCTCTCCCCCACTCCGCCCCACTCTCCCTCTCCCCTTATCTGCCCCCACCCTTCCTCTTCCCAATCCGTCCCACCTTCCCTCTCCCCCAATCCGCCCCTCCCCCTCTCCCCCAATCCCCCCCACTCTCCCCCTACCCCAATCCGCCCCACCCTCCCAATCCCCCAATCCGCCCCACCCTCTCCCCCAATCTGCCCCACTCTCCCTCTCCCCTAATCCGCAACACCCTCCCCTCCCCCAATCCGCCCCCACCTTCCCTCTCCCCAATCCGCCCCGCCCTCCCTCTCCCCTTATCTGCCCCCACCCTTCCTCTCCCCAATCCGTCCCACCTTCCCTCTCCCCCAATCCGCCCCTCCCCCTCTCCCCCAATCCGCCCCCACTCTCCCTCTCCCCTAGTCCGCCCCACCCTCCCTCTCGTCCCAATCCGCCAAACCTCTGTATGCTGTAGTATCTTAGTACAACATAAACCACTGTTACGGAGCACCTCGTTAAGGAACGCCTCTCGTTAGGAAACACCTCTCGTTAGGGAACACCTCTCGTTAGGAAACACCTCTCGTGAGGGAACAACCTCTTATTTTTTTGTTTTGTCTTGATTAATTTGTGTGAGGACGGGTACATTTCTGTATCATGAACATTTTTCCCGTTCCAATACATTAAAAAATTAACGTCTATTTCGTAAGTCTTGTGAATTGAACACGTCACCCTACTAGTTTTATTTACTCATTTATTTCTTTTATTTATTTATTTATTTATTTGGTAGCTGTTCGCTTTTTAATTTTTAAACCTTTTTTTACACAGGGTGGACAACCCTCCGTGGTAAGGGTAATCTTACCCTCTGTATTCCACTTTCTCGATTACAACCACGGACCCGGTTCGAACCCGGAACCTTACGTATTTAAAGACCAGCGTTCTAACTAACTGAGCTAGCCAGGAGAGGGAGTGGGGTGTAGGGAGGAGGGGATATCTCACCTGCGAAGTAGATTTTTCCCTCGGGCCCCACGCCTGCTTGCGTCATCATTGCCTGGATGTCGTCAGAGGTCAAGGTCATGCCGAGTTCACTCATGGTGTTCTGAAGGTCATGGGCACTGATTTTGCTACAACATGCAAAGGGCCGTCGGTGAATTTCGTACGAGGTGAGGAGGGGGCGGGGGGTTAGGGGGAGGATGGTCTGAGACTCTGAATACGTTAATTGACAGAAAATGGGCAGTCATTCCTGATACACCACGAAACAGAAGGTGGGAGGGGGACCGTCTGTAAAAGAACGGACGGGGGGAGGAGGTGGAGTGGGAGGGGAAAGGCATGGAATAATCACGTGGGGGCGGCGGGTCGGTGGGGGGGGGGGGCGGGGGGGGGGGGCGACCACGTTTGAGCAGAGACTAACACTCCCACATATTTTATATCTAAAACTTTAAATACCAAAATTAATTTCATTCTATTTTTTCCTGTTTGAGTCATTTCATTTATCTATATTTAGTTAAAGGATATTGCGGTAGAAGTTCAGTTATTCGTTGTTGGTAAACAGATACTTAAACAAGTTTGTCCAAGGACAAAGTCCCAGCTTACGAAAAGCAATAAGACCCATTCCAGCGTGCAGGAGAGAAGGAATTTCCCTGAAATATCAAGCTTCAAAAGATGAGACGGCAAAGAGCTAGCTCAATAATTAATTTAGCACCGGACCAGAACATAGACCGATAAATGCATACAAAGATTTCTTTCCCAGAAAAATGGGGAACAGATTTTTTGTATATCTGGTAGACTGGATAGTTTGCCATAGATACCTTCAAACAACGCTCGCATTTCGGACCAGTGCGCATATTTATGTAACTTGCCTCGATGCGCGGTTCTAATTCAGACCAATGCGCATGTTTATTTTACTTTCGTACTTATTTTGGACAAGTGCACAAGTTTCCTTAGGTTGTCTTGATGCGCGGTTCGCATTTCGGAAGAGTTTGCATGTTTATCTAACTTGCACGATGCTTATTTTGGACGTGTGTATATGTTTATTTAACTTGCGTTGGTGCGCGGTTTGCATTTTGGGCCAGTGCGCATGTTTATTTAACTTGTGTTGACGCGCGGTTCGAATATCGGACCAGTGCGCACGTTTATTTAACTTGCATTGATGCGCGGTTCTTATTCTGGACCAGTACAAATGTTTGTTTAACTTGCGTTGGCGCGTGGTTCACATTTCGAACCACTCCACACGTTTATTTAAGTGGCGTTGATGTGCGGTTCGAATTTCGGACCAGTGCGCATGTTTATTTAACTTGCGTTGATGTGCGGTTTCCATTTCGGATCAGTGTGCATGTTTATTTACTTGTGTTGATGTGCGGTTCTTATTTCGGATCAGTGCGCATGTTTATTTACATTGTATTGATGTGCGGTTCTTTTTTCGGACCAGTGCGCATGTTTATTTAACTTGCGTTGATGTGCGGTTGGCATTTCGGATCAGTGCGCATGTTTATTTACCTTGCGTTGATGTGCGGTTCTTATTTCGGATCAATGCGCATGTTTATTTACTTGTGTTGATGTGCGGTTCTTATTTCGGATCAGTGCGCATGTTTATTTACATTGTGTTGATGTGCGGTTCTTTTTTTCGGACCAGTGCGCATGTTTATTTAACTTGCGTCGATGCGCGGTTCTTATTCCAGACCAATCCGCATGTTTATTTTACTAGCGGTACTTATTTTGGACAAGTGCACAAGTTTCCTTAGGTTGCCTTGATCCGCGGTTCGCATTTCGGAAGAGTTTGCATGTTTATCTATCTTGCGTTGATGCGCGGTGCTTATTTTGGACCAGTGCAAATGTTTATTTAACTTCCGTTGGCGCGTGGTTCGCATTTCGAACCACTGCGCATGTTTATTTAACGTGTGTCGATGTGCGGTTCTTATTTCAGGCCAATGCGCATATTTCTTTAATTTAAGTTGATGCGCGGTTCTTATTCTGGACCAGTGCGCCTGTTTATTTAAGTTGCGTTGATACGCAGTTCTTATTTTGAATAGTGCGCACGTTATTTAACTTGCGTTAATGCGCAGTTCGCATTTCTAACCAGTGCGCATGTTTATTTAACTTGCGTTAATGCTCGGTTCCCATTTCTGACCAGTGTGTTTGTTTATTTAGCTTGCGTTAATGAACGTTTCGCATTTTCCACCAGTGCGCACGTTTATTTAACTTGTGTTGATGCGTGGTTCGCATTTTGGACCAGTGCGCATATTTATTTAACTTGTGTTGATGCTCGGTACTTATTTTGGACCAGTGCAAATGTGTGTTTAACTTGCGCTGAGGAGCGGTTCGGAATTCGGACCAGTGTACCTGTTTCTTTAGGTTGCGTTGATGCGAGGTTCGCATTTCGGACCAGTGCGTAGGTTCACTTAACTTGCGTTGACACGCGAATTGCATTTCGGACCAGAACGCATGTTTATTTCAGTACCGTCGATGCCCGACTCTTGTGTCTATTCAACTTGCGTCGCTTCGTGGTTCTTTCTTCGGACCACTGCGAATGTTTATTTAACTTGCGTTGATGCGCGGTTCTCATTTCAGACCACTGCGCATGTCTATTCAACTTGCGTCGATGCGTGGTTCTTTTTTCGGACCAGTGTGCATATTTATTTAACTTGCGTTGATGCGCGGTTCGCATTTCGGACCAGTACGCATGTTTCTTTAGGTTGCGTTGATGCTCGATCCGCATTTCGGACCACTGCGCATGTCTATTCAATTTGCGTCGATGCGTAGTTCTTTTTTCGGAGCATTGCGCATGTTTATTTAACTTGCGTTGATGCGCGGTGCTTATTTTGTACCAGTTCGCATGTTTATCTTCCGTCAATGCGTGGTTCAAATTTCGGACAAATGCGCATGTTTATTTAACTTGCATCGATGCGCAGTGCTTAATTTGGACCACTGCGAATGTTTATTTAACTTGCGTCGATGTGCGGTTGTTAAATCTGACTACTGCGCAAGTTCATTTAACTTGCGTTTATGCGCTGTAGGAGGAGATTCATTTATTTATTTTTTTTCAAAAATTTCGAAAAAAATTCAAAAGTTTTCCAATTCACTCAAAAAGCACAAGCCGTATGCATGACCACCTAAAGACGGTTTATATCAAAAATAAATGACATCTGATAAAACCTGTAGGAGGAAATACATTTTGAAGTTTTTTTCTACAAAAATTCCCCAAAAATTCTGATCGACTCGAAAGTTACAGGCTGTATTCACGACACCCTAAGCATGCCTCAGCCCCAAAATAAATTATGTCTGATCAAAACTGCAGGAGAAGATGCATTTTAGGTATTTTCATCAAAAATTCCCCCCGAAATCAAAAATTCCCAAGTCGAGTCAAGTAGCACAAGCCGTATGCCCGACCCACCTAAGGATGCCCCATACCAAAAATTTTCTTCAAAAATTCCCTAAATATACAAAAATTGTCCGATCGACTAAAAAGCACAAGCCGTATGCACGACCCTTTAGGGTGCCTCATACCAAAAAAAAAAAAAACAAGACTGTCAAGTGACAGTGGCCCAGTTGAGGGTTCAGTCTTGTGCCTCTTGGAAAATGGTAAGACAGTCTGATCTGGTTGAATGTTTTTTTTTATATTAAATTATGCTGAAATTATGAAAATTTCTGAATATTTGTAATAAATGGGAAAAATACAGACACAGGAATTTTACTGCAATTTGTTATTAAATTCAAACAGAAGTCAGATGTAAAAATTAAAATAAAGTCCTTTCTTTTATTACTTATCTTGGGCCTTGTTTCAAGTGAGTATAAAAATGTGCATACAGTTTTGGAACATCCTATCCACAACACGGTACGATATTTGTCAAATAAAAATATATATGTAAAAACAGGAATTTTTCTCCAATTTGTTTTTGATATCAAAGAGAAGAGAACTCCAAAATTTAAATAACGTCCTTTCTTATATGCACTTACCTCGAGCCTTTTGTTGCATACGATTACTTAAACGTGGATTCCTATCCAGGGTGGTACTAGGCCAGCGTTTAATTAAAAATCGATAAATGATCGTGTGAGGTATATCCAGACCCTGGATAGCCTACCCTGACAGGCGTACTTCAAATGCCCTGGTAAACTTCAAAGCGGGGGGTTCGTCAAAAATATGTGGACCCTAATTAATTCTAATTTGCGTGGGAAAAATGAAAAACAGGCTATCGACCACCTGAAAAATATCACATTTATCATATTGTCGGGTCATATAATTGCTTCCTGCACCTTTAAAAATAAAAATTACAACTTTCTTGCATTATACTCAATATTACCTATTACCGCCCACCCGAAATATATCATATTTATCATATTTTCGGGTAATACAAATAATTCCTGCACCTTTAAAGCGAAAATTACAACTTTCTTACATTATCGCCCAATGTTCCCTATTATCGCCCACCCGAAAAATATTATATTTATCATATTTTCGGGTCCTAGAATTGTTTTCTGCACTTTTAAAGCGAAAATTACAACTTTCTTGCTTTTTCGACCAATATTCCCTGATATCGCCCACCCGAAAAAATATCACATTTATCATATTTTCGGGTCACAGAATTGATTCCTGCACTTTTAAAGCGAAAATTACAATTTTCTTACATTATCGTCCAATGTTCCCTATTATCGTCCACCCGAAAAATATCACCTTTATCATAGATATAAATATTTATCATATTTTCGGGACATAGAATTCATCCCTGCACTTTTAAAGCGAAAATTACAACTTTCTTGCAGTATCGCCCAATATTCCCTATTATCGCCCATCCAAAAAATATCATATTTATCATATTTTCGGGTCATAGAATTGATTCCTGCACTTTTAAAGCGAAAATTACAACTTTCTTACATTATCGCCCAATATTCCCTATTATCGCCTACCCGAAAAATATCACATTTATCATATTTTCGGGTCATAGAATTGATCCTTGCACTTTTAAAGCGAAAATTACAACTTTCTTGCATTATCGCCCAATATTCCCTATTATCGCCCATCCGAAAAATATCACATTTATCATATTTTCGGGTCATAGAATTGATTCCTGCACTTTTAAAGCGAAAATTACAACTTTCTTGCATTATCGCCCAATGTTCACTATTATCGCCGACACGAAAAATATCATATTTATCATATTTTCGGGTCACAGAATATATTCTTGCACTTTTAAAGCGAAAATTACAATCTTCTTACATTATCGCCCAATGTTCCCTATTATCGCCGACACGAAAAATATCATATTTATCATATTTTCTGGTCACAGAATATATTCTTGCACTTTTAAAGCGAAAATTACAATCTTCTTACATTATCGCCCAATATTCCCTATTATCGCCCATCCGAAAAATATCATATTTATCATATTTTTGGGTCATAGAATTCATTCCTGCACTTTTAAAGCGAAAATTACAACTTTCTTACATTATCGCTCAATGTTCCCTATTATCGCCCACCCGAAAATATTATATTTATCATATTTTCGGGTCCTAGATTTGTTTCCTCCACTTTTAAAGCGAAAATTACAACTTTCTTGTTTTATCGCCCAATATTCCCTGTTATCGCCCACCCGAAAAATATCACATTTATCATATTTTCGGGTCACAGAATTGATTCCTGCACTTTTAAAGCGAAAATTACAACTTTCTTGCTTTATCGCCCAATGTTCCCTATCATCGCCCACTTGAAAATATCATAGAAATATCCCACTGACAACAAAATTACTGAAATGTCCAACCAGAAGTACTTGCATGTAACATATTGTGCCCCTCTGCAAATTGAAACTTTGCTTTTTTAAGAAGAAAAATGGAAATTTTACATTTTTTTAAAAGCTGCAAACTTCGAAGCTCAGTAGGTTCAAAAATAAGGCGAAATTCAAAAATCGAAAAATGTACTTTTTTCACCCCTTAGTTCTAGTTTCTTCATAACAAATTTCGAAATCTTCCGATGAAAAATGAGGGACTAGATAGATTTTTTCGTATTTTGCCCAAATTGGCAATAAAAGCGCCAAAAATGGTTTAAACCAAAAATTAAAAAAATTTCCTAATGCAGTAGAAGGTTAAAAACTGGTGTTAAAAATTTGGTACGAATCGGATAAAAAATAAAAAAAGATATTCCACTTTAACTACTTTGTTAAGAAAAAAAATTGGAAATTTGCAAATTTTTAGAAGTTGCAAACTTTGAAGCTCAGTAGATTCAAAAATAAGGGAAATTCAAAAATCGAAAAAAGTACTTTTTTGACCCCTTAGTTCTAGTTTCTTCATAAAAATTTCGGAATCTTCCGATGAAAAATGAGGGACTAGATAGGTTTTTTCGTATTTTGCCCAAATTGGCAATAAAGTCGCCAAAAATGGTTTAAACCAAAAAATAAAAAAAATTCCTGATGCAGTAAAGGGTTAGGAACTCGTATTTAAAATTTGGTAAGAATCGGATAAAAAATAAAAAAGTTATTCCACTTTTAACGGTCGCGGGACGGACAGACGGACGGACGCACGGACAGACGGACGACACTTGCCCCCATCTGTATAGCCCTGTGGGCTGAAAAGCCAACTGGGCAAAAACAAAAGACATCGGATCAAAAATGTAGGACGAGATACATTTTAAATTTTTTTCTTCAAAAATTCCCCAAAAATTAAAAAATCACCCGATCGACTAGAAAAGCACAAGCCGTATGCACGACACTTTAGGGGTGCCTCATACTAAACATAAATCACATCGGGTCAAAAATGTAGGAGGAGACACATTTTAAATTTTTTTCTTTAAAAATTCCCCTAAAATTCAAAAATCACCCGATCGACTAAAAAAGCACAAACCGTATGCACGACTCCTTAGGGATGCCTCACACCAAAAATAAATGACATCGAATCAAAATTGTAGGAGTAGATGCATTTTGAATTATTTTCGAAATTTTTGCTTTAAAAATTCCCCAAAATTCAAAAATCACCCGATCGACTAGAAAAGCACAAGCCGTATGCACGACCCCTTAGGGATGCCTCACACCAAAAATAAATGACATCGGATCAAAATTGTAGGAGGAGATGCATTTTGAACCAAAGTTTACTAAATAAACAACTAACTAACTAACTAACTAACTAACTAACTAACTAACTAACTAACTAACGGACACCGCCCGCAAACCGATAGGAATACCCCAGCTTACGTGTAACGTAAGCTGGGCTAAAAAAAAAAAGGACATCGGATCAAAAATGTAGGACTGGATACATTTTAAAATTTTTCTTCAAAAATTCCCCAAAAATTCAAAAATCACCCGATCGACTAGAAAGCACAAGCGCATGCACGACCCCATAGGGATGCCTCACACCAAAAATAAATGACATCGATTCAAATTTGTAGGAGTAGATGTATTTTGAATATATTTTGAAATTTTTGCTTAAAAAATTCCCCAAAAACACAAAAATTGTCCGATCGACTAAACAAGCACAAGCCATATGCAAGACCCTTTAGGGGTGCCTCATACCAAAAATAAATCACATCCGGTCAAAAATGTAGGAGGAGACACATTTTAAAATTTTTTCTTTAAAATTCCCCAAAAATTCAAAAATCACCCGATCCACTATAAAAGCACAAGCCATATGCAGGACCCCTTAGGGATGCCTCACACCAAAAATAAATGACATCGAATCAAAACTGTAGGAGTAGATGCATTTTGAATTATTTTCGAAATTTTTGCCTAAAAAATTCCCAAAAATACAAAAATTGCCCGATCGACTAAAAAAGCACAAGCCGTATGCAAGACCCTTTAGGGGTGCCTCATACAAAAAAAAAATGACATCGGGTCAAAAATGTAGGAGGAGATACATTTTAAAATTTTTTCTTTAAAAATTCGCCAAAAATTCAAAAATCATCCGATCGACTAGAAAAGCACAAGCCGCATGCAGGACCCCTTAGGGATGCCTCACACCAAAAATAAATGACATCGAATCAAAATTGTAGGAGGAGATGCATTTTGAACCAAAGTTTACTAAATAAACAACTAACTAACTAACTAACTAACTAACTAACTAACTAACGGACACCGCCCGCAAACCGATAGGAATACCCCAGCTTACGTGTAACGTAAGCTGGGCTAAAAAAAAGAAAAGAAAAAAAGCGTCATTACCCATCCCGGTCTTTGTCAAAAATATGGAAGAGCTGCAGCATCTCCTGCTGGTCGACAGTGCCCGATTCCTGAGACAGCGGTCCTACCAGCGGCTTGTGCTTTCTCATCCAGGCCGAGAACTCGTCAAAGTCAATCATGCCGTTACCTAGCAACCACATCCATCCCACATTCTGGAATTTGTTCGGGGGAGGGGCGAGAATCTAACAAGCGAACTTGGACGATTTTTGCTCCGTGATTGAGTCTTCGTTTTACCTGGACATGGCATAATTTGGGAGCGGGGGCAGAGGGCAGGGGGCAGAGGGCAGGGGGCAGGGGGCAATCGTGTACTTGTAGGTTAAAATTTGCATGACATAGGGCAATCTTTTAGAAGTTCAGAATCCATCAGAAACGCCCAAAACAATCGGATGTCCTTTTATATATATATATATGTTGTAGATTCCCAGACAGGGGTTTTGTCTGTTATTTCGTCGCGTCTACGCGGTGTTAATTAACAACCAACCTCTACAGCGGTTCGGTCTGTCAAGTATTTAGACCTTTTTGTTCCGCAAATAATGCTCATCGAAAGAGCGGAACAACTTTTTATATCAGCACGCATCGTACACACACATAGCAGACTCATTTTTCGAGAGGTCAGCGGTTATTTACCAACGCGACTTTTGTTTTGTTTTGGTAGTTGGTACACAAAGAAGAACAAACCGTCCAAATCGACGCGGCGGATCATCTGCTGCACTTCCTGTAGGCTGGTGTCCACGCCCAGAGAGCCCATGACCTCCACCATTTCTAGGCTGGTGATCATGCCGTCACCATCCTTGTCAAACAGAGCGAAGGCAACTTGGAACTCTGGAAAGAAAAACACATCGATAAACAGATCAATTGAAACTGGTATCTGGGGCCATTTTGGGATTTCTTGAAAGGTGGGGAGGGTGGAGTGGGAGGGGAAGGAGGAGGAAGGGGAGGGTGGAGGGGGGACGACAGCTGCAGCTCCGATTTGACTGCAGGCTTGACACGCAATAAACGACTTTCAACTTTCTATTAAACTTTATTTAAACTTTTCTCTGTACATCAGCTTTTTTCTGTACGTCTTACTTTTCCTACGCAAGCTAATCACTCACGATGCACTTCCTCCTCCTCGTCGGCCATCTTGGATGCGTTGCCAGGACTACTGCTTCCCAGCATGCCCGGTGTCAGGTGCTCTTCCGTGGCTTCCAGCAGGGAAACCTGGAAATAACCGACCGCGGAAAATATTACGGAATGGTCACAAGCAAGAGGCGGAGCTAAAGAGTGTGCATGTGTGTGCGAGGGAACAGACAGAGAGAGAGAGAGAGAGAGAGAGAGAGAGAGAGAGGGGGGGGGGAGGGAGAGAAATGAGAGAGAGAGAGAGAGAGAGAGAGAGAGAGAGAGAGGGGGGGGAGAGAAATGAGAGAGAGAAAGAGAGGGGGGAGGGAGAGAAATGAGAGAGAAATGAGAGAGAGAGACAGAGAGAGAGAGAGGGGGGGAGGGAGAGAAATGAGAGAGAGAGAGAGAGAGAGAGAGAGAGAGAGAGAGGGGGGGGGAGAGAAATGAGAGAGAGAGAGAGAGAGAGAGAGAGAGAGGGGGGGGGGGAGGGAGAGAAATGAGAGAGAGAGAGAGAGAGAGAGAGAGAGAGACAGAGAGAGAGAGAGGGGGAGGGAGAGAGAGAGAGAGGGGGAGAGGGAGAGGGGAGAAGGAGAGAAATGAGAGAGAGAGAGAGAGAGAGAGAGAGAGAGAGAGGGGGGGAGGGAGAGAAATGAGAGAGAGAGAGAGAGAGAGAGAGAGAGAGAGAGAGAGGGGGGGGGAGAGTAAAAGGAAGCCAACGTGAGTGGGTGAGTGAGTGAAAGAGTAAGTGAGTTACAAAGCTCAGAAGTCCAACAGAACGCTTACAAAGCTAGGAATTCCACGGAAAACTACGAAAACTGTTGACAACGGAATTCCAAGGAAAGCCACGAGAACAATTCCAAAGCCCGTAATTTATTGACAAGCTACGCGAGAGCGGGTACAAAGATGTCACGTGGACGCACTTTCTTTTGCTGGCGTCCGATCTGTCCGGCCATTATCTTGAGGAAGTCCTCGTAGTAGATGCGCCCGCCCACCGCCACGCCCGCCTCCCGCAGCATCAGCGTGACGTCAGTCTCCGACACCTGGCAAAAAAACTAGAGTGGTCAGTGGACACCAACAACAGGAAGTCCTCGTAGTAGATGCGCCAGCCCACCGCCACGCCCGCCTCTCGCAGGATCAGCGTGACGTCAGCCTCCGACATCTGGCAAAAAAAAAACTAGAGCTGTCAGTGGACACCAACAACAGTGTACCTGAATTTACTAAACATTTTTATTCAGCCTCCGACACCTGGAAACACAGACGTTACCACAGTAATACGACATCACCACATGGAGGCATTCCAACCATGTGAGGTCAGCCTGCGACAAAAGACGTCACCACAGCCGAGTGACGTCGCCCGAATGGGAGTGGCTTGGCATATCTTATGCCAACGGCACTCGGCTTAACCACTCCCAAAAAACTAAATATATTAATATCTGGTGGAGGTGGGGTGTGCGAGAGGGGATGCGGAGGCAGCCGTGCGCGGGGGGGGGGGGGGGGGGGCTAGGGGAGGACGGGGAGGGCAGGCGTCACGTACCTGCATGTCCACAGTCTTCAGCGTGTCGCGGATCTTGTTCTTATCAATATATCTGGTGGAGGTGGGGTGCGCGGGGTTGGGGGAGGGGGGAGGAGGGAGTGCGTGCGCAGGGGGGGGGGGGGGCGTGAAGTACCTGCATGCCCACGGCGTTCAGAGTGTCGCGGATCTCGTCCTTGTCGATATAGCCGCTGTTGTCTTTGTCGAAGGCGCGAAAGAGGGCGCGCAATTCCGCGTTCTCTGGCCGCCGCTCGCCGCGCAGCTCCACCATCTTGACGAACTCGTCGAATTCGATGCGGCCATTTCCTGTGCGCGTCATAAAACAGAAAAGGTCAGCTTACGCCATTCAGAGGGGAGGAGGGAAGAAGAGAAGGAAGGGAGGGATGGGCGGTGGCCACGATGTACCCTGGAGGAGAAGGCCTTGAGCGGGGCTAATATAAAGTGTGCACGGCGGGTAGGGGGGGGGGGGGGCGGGCTGGACTGCATTTCTTGTCGGCGTCATAAACAGAAACACAAGTCCTAGGGGACCAACAGTTTCCCCCCTCCCCCTCCCCCATCCAATTTGGTGTAGAACTAGAGATTCCTGGGCTGTATGCATGTTACTGTTGTGCCAACTGCTGATGTCATTCGCAAACTGGGCGAGGGGGTGGGGGGGGGGGGGGAGATTCCCGGGCTGTCCGAATGTTAATGTTTTGACAACTGCTGATGTCATTCGCATACTGGGCGAGGGGGTGGGGGGCGAGATTCCCGGGCTGTCCGAATGTTAATGTTTTGACAACTGCTGATGTCATTCGCATACTGGGCGAGGGGGTGGGGGGCGAGATTCCCGGGCTGTCCGAATGTTAATGTTTTGACAACTGCTGATGTCATTCGCATACTGGGCGAGGGGGTGGGGGGGCGAGATTCCCGGGCTCTCCGAATGTTAATGTTTTGACAACTGCTGATGTCATTCGCATACTGAGCGAGGGGGTGGGGGCGAGATTCCCGGGCTGTCCGAATGTTAATGTTTTGACAACTGCTGATGTCATTCGCATACTTGGCGAGGGGGTGGGGTGGGGGGGGGGCGAGATTCCCGGGCTGTCCGAATGTTAATGTTTTGACAACTGCTGATGTCATCCGCATACTGGGGGAGGGGGTTGGGGTTTAACTCACTGCGTATTTATTTATTTAAGTAGTTAGTTATTTTTATATATTTGTGATCTTTCTGTGAAATTTTATATGCTTTCTTGTGATAACTTATGATAATTATGCCTTCGTAAAGAAGACATTGAATATGCTAAAGATATACGGCTGTGTTCACATTAATGTATCAATTCTACAAAAAACAATGCTCTCGTATTATGTGTGGTTTCTTACGCTAATTTAGGAAAATTACGCCTTCGTAAATATATACATCAATTCAACTGAAGATAATGGATTGTTTCGCTGTCTACACATTTATGTAACAAGTTTGTATTCAACAAGCCATTGTAGTCTTGAAAATCTAAGATTGAAGATCGGAACTTTGAAAATGGGTTAAGGTCAAAATAATTTTGTTTGTGTACGTGGAATATTTCGAGGTAGACACAGCCTAAAGCTGGAACTGACAACACAAAACGGCAGCTATGGTGACTTTGAAGTGAGGTTAAGTTAAAAAAAATCACGTTCACCTAACCACTACGGTAGGTCATCTTAGTATCAAATATCATAGGAACGGATTACCAGGGAGGGAGTAACAGAGGGCGATGGACGGACAGAAGGACAGATGGACGAGGCACAAACCTATATCCCCCCTCCGGGGCTAAAACTCCATTTCGGGACTAACAATACTTTATGGAACGTGACGTACAGAATGAAGAATAATTTTGTTCTCAGAAAATACAGGTATGTGCTGTGTGGTCAAAACGGCAGAAATGACTTATCCCACTTCGGTCATTCGAAACAACTCGAAGTACTTTGTCGGGTCTCGAGGGACCAAAACTGTACTTATTCTGATACTCAGAAAATGAATACCATAAATGTGTACTGATATTTCATGCATTTCAAAATGTCAATAAACAAGTCCATCGCAGGCGTGCAATCACAGGATTTCAATACAAATATGTGAAGGCAGTAACATATTTTCAGCTAGAAATTATTGAGTTGGTACAAACCTTGCTAGATTAATTTGAATGGTAAATGACAGTGATCATAAACACAAGTCTACAGGGTGTTTTTAGGTTTTCGCAATTTTCACACTTTTGTGAAAGTTACAAATAACCTGTTTTTTTAACTGCTCTACTATTTACTCTTTTTATGTGCAAAACAACCATTGAGTAGCTTGAACAGTTTCGGCTAGATGGCGCCGACAAGCAGCCATTGTACAAATCAATACGGTGTAATTTTAACGGTCTTTCCGTTTTCCCATTTTTACGAAAATCTCAAAATAACCCCTGGTTGCTCAGCTCCACTATATAGCCTTCGCATGTGCAAGAGAACAATTGAATTGCTCCAGTGGTTACGGAGACATAGCCCCGACAAAAAAGTGCCGACGGACGGACGACGGACGGACGGACGGACCCGAATCCTATAGTCCCCCGCTTCGCGCTACGCGGCGGCGGGGCACTAAACATTTGTTTCGAAGCTCAAAAACGCATCGTAGTGGCGTTGCAAAACAAAAAAATCAATTGCACTGTCAAATCGAGTGAGTACTGTATTTGCTGCGGTGAAGTGTCACAGAAGCTAGCGTGTCACAGAAGCTAGCGTGTCACAGGAGCTAGCGTGTCACAAAAGCTTGGGTGTCACAGAAGCTAGCGGTTTCAGTTGTTTCTTCTGTACACTATCCAGTATTTTATATACTATTTTTAGAAACCAGTAAATCAATGGAAACTGACATTTGCCCTTTGCCGAGCATTATTCCGAGCACTACTGCGAGCATTATTCCGAGCACTACTGCGAGCATTATCCCGAGCACTATCCCGAGTACTACCCCGAGCATTCTCCCGAGCACTACTGCGAGCATTATCCCGAGCACTACCCCGAGCATTATCTCGTCACACTGTATATTCTAACAAACATCAACAAGTGACGAAATGAACCAATATTCAAATTACCATCTAAATCGACTTGTTTGAAGATTTCGTTCACTTTGGCGGCGTCCACTTTATGCCCTAGTGTCTCCATGGCAAACTGGACTTCCGACAGCGATATGGATCCATCGTGATCCTTGTCAAACAGGTTGAATGCAATCTTCAGTTCTACAAAAGATAAGTAGATCAAAATAAATAAAATATGTCCAGACAATTTGACGATTTTTCTACCCACAAGGAAAACACGGGGGGGGGGGGAGGGCGGAGGGGCAGGAGGGGGGAGGCGGAGGGGCAGGAGGGGGAAGGACGGGGAGGAGGAGGGGGAGGAGGAGGGAGCAGGAGGGGGAGAAGGAAGAGGAGGAGAAGGGGGAGGAGGTGGAAGGACAGGGAGGAGGAGGGGGAAGGAGGTGGAGGGACGGGGAGAAGGAGGGGGTGGAGGAGGGGGGAGGAGGTGGAGGGACGGGGAGAAGGAGGGGGTGGAGGAGGGGGGAGGAGGTGGAGGGACGGGGAGAAGGAGGGGGTGGAGGAGGGGGGGGGCTTACTGTCGAAGTGATTTTCCGCCCACATGACGCGCCACAAAACCTGGTTTCTCTTTCATTTTAAATAAGGCACAAAATCATCATCTTCGCCATCATCATCATCATCATCATCATCATCATCATCATCATCATCATCATCATCATCATCATCATCATCATCATCATCATCATCATCATCTTCGCCATCATCATCATCATCATCATCATCATCATCATCATCATCATCACTATCATTATCACCATCATTTTATCAGTTTGCCATTGACAGATTGCACAGACGCCTATTCTCCGGAAGTAATGCTGAGACTGTCAATCTGTCCACTGACATTTCTCCCACTCACGCAAAACGCACACTCGCTTCTTTCTTTTCTTCTCCCTTTTTTTTTTTTTTTTTGTTTGTGTTCGTTCCTAGATGAGACAGAAAGGGCTTTCTTATTTGCTTACTCATTTATTTTCTTTTTACTTTCTCTCTTTTTATCCCTTTCTTCTAAGAAAACACAGGAAGGGTTGAAAAGTCACTTCCAGAGTCCACACATACATGTCGCCCGCCAGCCTCCCTTCCCCCTTGTGCGCCCCACTCCACCGCCCAGCACCCCCCTCCCCCCTCCCTTCCCCTACCTGTAAGTTGCTGCTGGTCGAATCTGGATGATCCCTGATCCAGGGTCTCCGTGGACTTGCTGAACCGGTGACGCATCATGTGAATGAACTCTGTAAGCACATGCAAACTCATATGAACTCTCTAAACAATTGCAAACTCATCTGAACTCTGTAAACAATTGCAAACCCATATGAACTCTGCAAATAAACCTAATGCCAAAAGCTCAAATAAACTCTGTAAAACAACCAAAACCGAAAACTCATTCTAACTCTGTAAACAAACCCAAGTTCAAACTCTATGAACTTTGCAAACAAACCTCAAACTCATACTCTGTATACAAACCCTAAGCTCATATGAATTATGTTAAAACGGTCCGCACATCACAAGTTCTTGTGTTGTTATTTATTAACTAAGCACTCTACAGATTCTATCACTATCACCATAATATTATAGATTCTATCACTATCATCATAATATTATAGATTCTATCACTATCATCATAATATTATAGATTCTATCACTATCACCATAATATTATAGATTCTATCACTATCATCATAATATTATAGATTCTATCACTATCACCATAATATTATAGATTCTATCACTATCATCATAATATTATAGATTCTATCACTATCATCATAATATTATAGATTCTATTTATTATAGATTCTATCACTATCATCATAATATTATAGATTCTATCACTATCACCATAATATTATAGATTCTATCACTATCATCATAATATTATAGATTCTATCACTATCATCATAATATTATAGATTCTATCACCATCATCATAATGTTATAGATTCTATCACCATCATCATAATATTATAGATTTTATAACTATCATCATAATATTATATATTCTATCACTATCATCATAATATTATAGATTCTATCACTATCATCATAGTATTATAGATTCTATCACTATCATCATAATATTATAGATTCTATCACTATCATCATAATATTATAGATTCTATCACTATCATCATAATATTGACTTATTTTTATAGATTCTAGCACTATCATCATAATATTGACGTATTTCTAGATTCTACCGCTATCATCATAATACTCACGTATTTTATAGATTCTTTCACTAGCATCATAATTTGACTAATTTTATAGATTCTATCACATCATCATAATATTGACTTATTTTATAGATTGTCTCACCATCATCATAACGTTGACTTATCTTATAGATTCTATCACTATCATCATAATACTGACTTATTTCGAGCCAACTTTATTGTATGTATTGCTTTAAGTGTGACCAGACTTCTGAACAAGTGCCCAGAGGAGCAGACTTTTGAACAAGTGCCCAGTTGACTAGACTTCTGACCAAGTGCCCAGTGGACTAGACTTCTGACCAAATGCCCAGTGGACTAGACTTCTGACCAAGTGACCAGTGGACTAGACTTCTGAACAAGTGCCCAGTGGACTAGACTTCTGACCAAGTGCCCAGTGGACTAGACTTCTGAACAAGTGCCCAATGGACTAGACTTCTGACCAAGTGCCCAGTGGACTAGACTTCTGACCAAGTGCCCAGTGGACTAGACTTCTGACCAAGTGCCCAGTGGACTAGACTTCTGACCAAGTGCCCAGTGGACTAGACTTCTGAACAAGTGCCCAGTGGACTAGACTTCTGACCAAGTGCCCAGTGGACTAGACTTCTGACCAAGTGACCAGTGGACTAGACTTCTGTACAAGTGCCCAGTGGACTAGACTTCTGACCAAGTGCCCAGTGGACTAGACTTCTGAACAAGTGCCCAGTGGACTAGACTTCTGAACAAGTGCCCAGTGGACTAGACTTCTGACCAAGTGCCCAGTGGACTAGACTTCTGACCAAGTGACCAGTGGACTAGACTTCTGTACAAGTGCCCAGTGGACTAGACTTCTGACCAAGTGCCCAGTGGACTAGACTTCTGAACAAGTGCCCAGTGGACTAGACTTCTGAACAAGTGCCCAGTGGACTAGACTTCTGAACAAGTGCCAAGCGGAGCAGACTTCTGACCAAGTGCCCCGCGGAGTTGCTAAGGGGGAAGACTTTTTGGATGAAGTGTCATAAACATTTTGTCACACAAAATAAGAACGCATCAAGCGAATCAGAATTCACATATGTTTGTCCTTTTAAGGCAACACAAAGTTTTGTCATTTTAAAGCACTACAAAGTTTTGTCATTTCAAGGCAACACAAACTTTTTGCCAGTGAGTTCCTGGAATATTCCACTTTTGTTTTTCCATTAATTTTAGTTTGTAATTTTTATTTAATCATTTATTTACTTATCGTTATTATTATTATTGTTATTATTATTATCACACAATGCTGGTCATAAATAAGCAATATCGGCCAATGAGAAGTGTCGTCACATTTGGCGCGGTGTACATTTCTACGAATCGCCGCGGGGCAGAATTGACGTGTTTACAGCAATCTCAGAACTAGACCGCACTCCATCACTGCGTCATAAATCAGGGTGGTCACAAAAAAACCGCAATGAAGTTTTCTGACTTTCCTGATTCAAAATCCACCCCCTTTCCTGACTCAGAGTCCACATTCCACCCCCGCCCCCCCCCCCCCCCCCCCCCCCCCGCCCACTGACTTTTCAGGGTTTCCCTGACTTTCCTGCTTGAGAATCGCCCCCTCCCACCCCATTCTGACTTTTTCAGCTTTTTCCTGACTTTCCTGCCTCAGAACGCCCCCTCCCCCCTCACTCCAATTTTTGATGTTTTTCCTGACCTGTGACCACTCTGAATGACCTTTACACATGATGTGAATCAGCGTGTCATTCTGCATCATACGACTGCCCGTAAAGTGACAATGCTGCAGCTGAGTCACTCCCACCCACCAGGACAGCAGCAGCGAAAATGTTATTTATTGCTATTTATTATTATTACCATTGTTATTACTTATTTATTTAATATCTTTTTTATTATTATTATTATTATTATTATTATTATTATTATTATTATTATTATTATTATTATTATTATTATTATTTATTTATCTATCTATTTTTCGGCTGTCCTTTGGCACGTGAGATCTCGTTAGCCGCTGTTATACGAATAGGAACGTCAGAACACATCGGGCCGGGTTCGATCTGAGAATTCACACAGCTGTCATGCGAATCAAACTCGTGATCTCGGCATTTTTGTTTTGGCAGGGGAGGGGTGTGGGGGTGGTAGGGGTAGGTGAGGGGTGGGGCAAGCTGCAGGAGGTGGGACAGGGGGTGGGAAAGCGGTGGAAGAGCAGGCTTCACGCTGCTTGATTCAGATGACGTCACTTCCCCTAATAAACACGACCAATATCCCGGAAGTTGCTACACACAAACACACAAACCGCTCAGCAGAATGGACCACGTTTTCCTTTCATTATTTTGCTATCGCTGCGTCTGTCACTACACGCTGCATTCGGACACTCCGCTATAAAACGGCCACAAACGCACCGTCATAACACCACCACAGTGCACCGCTCCACAATAAATCACCTTTTTTCAACTCGAAACGTTCGAGTTTGTGCTGTAGTTCTGGTTCATTTATTTCCACATGAATAGACACGATCGCATATGTCTGCTTCGCCCTCACCCTATTCGCACACCCTCCCCCGCCCCCTGCCTCCCCCTAGTTCCCCTCCAACCTGCCATGTATAACATTGGCCTGGAAAAACACCAAAATTGCTGCTTTCACATTTATACATCGACACACACACACACCTCAACAACCCCCCTCCCCCCACTCCCCCCAACCACCATCTTCCACCCTCCCCATTTCTGCTTTCACATTTATACATCGACACACACGCACAACATCAATCTATATTTTTTCCAGGCAGAGCATTGTTTCCCTTGATAATGAAAATGTCGCAGCATTTCGCTAACGACCCCGCTTTAGTGGCTGGGCACGGCAAACCCACTGGAGAGGCTTGTAAATAACACCCGAGGCAGTCTTATAAATAAAACACACTCACACAAAACAGGTTTTCCTTAAATATAAATGGCAAATTTCGGTAGATTAATCTGCCGAATTTGAGAACCAAAACCCCTCCTGCGGTGCGGTTCATGTAGTGAAATAAAAACATTTAACACTATATCATTTCAAATACGAATTGTGAAAGAAATAAGAAACCATAAATTTTGTTCACAGGCTATTCCGGAATCGACTACCAATAAATCGAATGTCGTAGAAATCGAAACCTTTCAATACCTTAACATTTTGAGTTGTTAATCATAGAAACAATTCATTTTCTTGCCTTAGAAATGAAAAAAACAACTGAAAAAGAAACAATTTTAAGTCTTTTTCATTTTCCGCTTGTCAAATGACAGATGTTACAGAACTTTTGCTGATGATTTCCACATTACATTTATAACAGCCAGAAGTCTATATTACTCTCGTAAACAATGCATGTAATTAGGCGTCTGCTAGACCATAAGAGTGAGAGAAAATGATAACCGAGTTACCAGGGGTTGCTAAAAATGATGGGATGAATGAGATGTGAATGGGCTTCATTTGGTTGTAGTTCTGGGTGCGGTTGATCTACGGGTGCGGTTGATCTACGGGTGCAGTTGATCTACGGGTGCGGTTTATCTAAGGGTGCGGCTGATCTACGGGTGCGGTTGATCTATGGGCGCGGTTGATCTACGGGCGCGCTTGATCTACGGGTGAGGTTGATCTACGGGTGCGGTTAATCTACGGGCGCGGTTGGTCTACGGGTGCGGTTTATCTACGGGTGCGGTTGATCTACGGGTGCGGTTAATCTACGGGCGCGGTTGATCTACGGGTGCGGTTGATCTACGGGTGCGGTTTATCTAAGGGTGCGGCTGATCTACGGGTGCGGTTGATCTATGGGCGCGGTTGATCTACGGGCGCGCTTGATCTACGGGTGCGGTTAATGTTGTGAAACCGAAACATAAGCAGCAAATTTTAGGGCGATGCGGCTACTCCAGTAAACGGTTAATCTAGTTGGGGGGGGGGTACTTTATGGGGCGGTTAATCCAGTGGGCGGTTACTCGGGGGGGGGGGAGTTAATCTAGTGGGAGATTCTCTAGGGTGAGGTTACTCTAGTGGGTGGTTACTCTACTGGGCGGTTACTCTGGGGGGATCTAGTGGGTGGTTTCTCTAGTGGGCGGTTACTCCAGGGGCGGTTACTCTTGGGGGAGGGGGGGGGGAGAATCTAGTGGGTGGTTTCTCTAGTGGGTGGTTACTCTAGTCAGCGGTCACTCTAGGCGGCAATTTACCTGCCAGAATTTACGGTAATACAAAATTTCTTTTTTCAAATTTGAAGGAGAGAAAAGTGAGAAACTTCTTCATGGAAACTGAGAAACCTTAGCATTCACTACAACACTATTGCAATGATCAGTGGAACACAGATTAATGGGCACTGAAAACAGGTATGTGATTGTGGATGCAGCACCAGTGTTGCACGGCAATAAAGCTCAGATAGGTGGGCTCTGAAGCATTGGTCTGTGAGCACAGATGTGTGGACACTGAAGCAAAGATGTGTGGACACTGCGGCACAGATGTGTGGACACTGGGGCACAGATGTGTGGACACTGAAGCAAAGATGTGTGGACACTGTGGCACAGATGCGTGGACACTGAAGCACAGATGTGTTGACATAAACATTTCAGCACTGAAGCACTAGACGGGTTGACCCTATAATACAGAAGTGTGGGCACTGAAACATGGGTCTGTGGGCAGTGGAGCACAGATGTGTGGACACTGAAGCACAGATGTGTTGACATAAACATTTCAGCACTGAAGCACTAGACGGGTGGACCCTATAATACAGATGTGTGGGCACTGAAACATGGGTCTGTGGGCAGTGGAGCACAGATGTGTGGACACTGAAGCACAGATGTGTTGACATAAACATTTCAGCACTGAAGCAATAGACGGGTGGACCCTATAATACAGATGTGTGGGCACTGAAACATGGGTCTGTGGGCAGTGGAGCACAGATGTGTGGACACTGGAGACTCATATACGAAGGTCTCGGCACTGAGCCCTAGCTGCTTAGGCACGCCTACCTTTCATGGAGTTACTGCGGGGTCCGCCGAGCGACTCGATCCCCCCTCCCCCTCCCCCCGTGCCTGCCCTGACCGAGCTGGGCGGTTACTATGGGGCCCTGGCTGCTTGAGGACGCCTACCTTTCATGGAGTTACTGCGTGGCTCCGCCGAGCGACTCGAGCCCCCCTCCCCCTCCCCCCGTGCCTGCCCTGACCGAGCTGGGCGGTTACTATGGAGCCCTGGCTGCTTGAGGACGCCTACCGTTCATGAAGTTACTGCGTGGTTCCGCCGAGCGACTCGAGCCCCCCGTGCCTGCCCTGACCGAGCTGGGCGGTTACTATGGAGCCCTGGCAGCTTGAGGACGCCTACCTTTCATGGAGTTACTGCGTGGCTCCGCCGAGCGACTCGAGCCCCCCGTGCCTGCCCTGACCGAGCTGCTTTGACCTTTTCGTTTGTGTAACTTCATGTTGTGTACATAAACACGTCAATACTGTGTCGAATCCTCAGGGAAAAGAGCCCAGTTGTTTATAAACTTTTAAATCCGGTTTACTGACACGCGCAGCTTACTGGGAAGTGAGGGTCACTAATAATCCAAGTGCTTCTAAAAATCCACGCTGACTAAGAAGCACTGGTTGCTGATAGTCTTACTTAATAGTCTTACTGATCGGCTGACTGATCGGTTTGCTGATAAGCGAAGGTCACTAATATTTAATCGATATCGAACACGGCTTTCGACATATTGCTTTGCCAACACGAACCACCATCACTACAATCGTCGCTATGCAAATCTCGGGAGCAAATCACGATCTATCGCAGCGCGTGTACTTTTCTCACTTTAATCCACAACTTCAACGATGCACTCTTGACTGCGCACAACTAACATCCTCCTTTGGCCTGGTTCTGTTGCTAGTTTCAACAGCAAAAAGAAAAAGAAATGAAAGAAATTCCTTATGACTGAGTCAAATTATGGTGCAAAAATCGCATCCGTGACAGCACATTAACGGCTTCTTCTCTATATCCCGGAGGCTATTTCTCACTAGGTCACAAGCAGTTGCTTCACTTTTTGTAATTTCACGGTGAAAGTATACAGCACTGTACACAGAGCACTGCCGACGCGACTTCATGCCACAACAAACGACTTGTTGACGCACTACAAGGCTTGTTGACGCATTATGCTCCTTGTTGACAGATTAAATAACTTGTTGACGCATTACGTGGTTTGTTGACACTTGTAAAAAAACTTGCTGACACGCCACACGGCTTGTTGACACATTCACGGATTTGTTGACACTCACTTGTTGAAGCAAGAACGACTTGTAGATACACTGTGCGGACACAGCAACACACACCACGAGACTGTTGACACACAGAGTTTCGTTGGCACACACCACGAGAATGTTGACACAGTTTCGTTGACACACACCACGAGAATGTTGACACCCAGAAAGGTTCGTTGACACACACCATGACAATGTTGACACACAGAGTTTCGTTGACACACACCACGATAATGTTGACACACAGAGAATTTCGTTGACACCCACCACGGCACCTCGTTTCGTTTACTGTAGTTTTTTTCCGTACACGTTACAACAACCACACACAAAAATGTCTCTCTCTTGTTAAAATAATATCCTCTATTTTGTTCTCTGCAAGATTACCGCACGTTTGTTTGTTTTTTCGGTTTGTTTTTTTTAACACCAGAACCCGTATAATCACAACTTATGACACATGACTGAAAACATCTTGTTCACATGACAAAGCTGTGTCGGGTTTTCCTGCCATTTGCAGCACTATTTTTCACCCGTGCCTCAATCTGTGTTTACACGTTTAAGGGTATAATTTGACATTATGTAGCAACCCTCCCCCCCTCCCACCTCTTTCTCCCCACCCCCACCCCTTCCCCCTTTATTTATACACGAGTTGTTACATGTAGCCTTGCTATCATCAACAATACGGTGACATTCTGCTTGTATTTTGGTACAGGGGAGGGTGAAGGTCACCGTACACTTGTGCCAATTCACTGCCACAATTCGCAACGAATGGTGGAGTCACAAGGGAAGATGTTTTATTTTTCTCTCGTTGAAGGACCTAAATGTCAACTTGGCACTGCTGGTTAGTTAATAATACTTCACGCTGACTAAAAATAAGTCAGTATCAATATTTAAGAAATTGAAAACAAAATCAAATAAAACTAAATGGAGGAACAACTTTGTACGAAAATTGTTCAATGTCTTAACAGTAGTGAGCGTTTGCTGCGTTCATGCGCTCGCCACGCTCATACGCTTGCCGCGTTGATACACTCCCAGCGTATATATGCTTGCCGCGTTAATACGTTTGCCGCGTTCAGACGCTCCAGGTGTTCATACGCTCGCCGCACTCCTACGCTTGCCCCCGTCATACATTTGGGGCTCCTGTGTTGGCCGCGTTCACACACTGGTACGCGCCAAAAAAAATTACAAACTGAACCGATCCTTGTTGAACTGTACAAGGACTAAATGGTCAAATTTCTGGATTGTTCCAGTAAACATCAATCGTCCCACAACCCCCTTCCCCACCCCCTGCCCCTCCCCCCACTCCCTCCCTCTGCCCCCTTACATATATATATTACACTTCGTAAAGACCTAATTCCCGAGATATGAAATTGAACGAAGATGGCACTTAGGGTCAACAAAAATCTGAGTAGTAAAATAAGGTGCGCCTTATATGGCGCGGATTCTTCACACTTGGCGATTTGGGGCTGCCTGCGCCTTATAAATGGCCATCCTGCCACGGTGATTCAACATGAATTCGCGTGATTAACACCACAAAAAAACACAACAAGTCGGTGACGTCACACGTGACATTCGCGTGTCCCCTTCTCAGACAGCTCAGTGCTTGCTTGTCTTGTAATTCCACCGCCATTGTGTTATTATTATTATTCTCTTTGTCTCACTTTTTATATCTTAAGGGAACAGTTCTTTCTGGTTTCTTTGCACTCATTAGTTAGTTGACAAACATTGCCCCCATTCATCTGCTGCAAACCATTCAACGAAGCCTTCATTTTTTTCAAGGAAAGCCCAATCATAATCCATTCATGGAGTCTCCCCCCCCCCCATCCTCCTCCCTCCAACACCGCCTTTTCTTTTATTTTTTTAATTTCTGCTGTTTTAATTTCTTTCAAAAATATTTAAATGAATGTCGATAGTGACGCAAGACAACGCAATGACGTCGCGTCGACCAGGCGGAAATGTAAACGCTACAGCCTGACCCTGGCCGAAGGAGCATGCGTTAAGGGGGGGGGGGGGGGGGATGGGGTGGACGATCCCACTCCAACCCCTCCTGTGATAACATTTCTCTTAATTTTTTTTGAAATTGCTGACTACAAAAATAAGCCTGACCCCGCTTCCCCCTCACCTTGGCAGTTGATGACGTCATCACCGTTGTCGTCTGCCTCGGCCACCATCTGCGTGACGTCATCCTCAGAGAGTTCCTCCCCAAGCTCCTGTGAAAAGAAGCGCCTTCAAGTGAGCTGCGCGGCTGGGGAAGGGGAGGGGGGGATGCCTACCCCATCCTCCGTGGCTCCTCCCCTCGCACTTCCGGAAAAATACACCGTTGTTGTACCCGTGCCTGGGACCTTCAAGGAAGTTGCCGATGGCGGGAAGGTTTTTTTTTTTTTTTTTTTTTTTTTTTGGGGGGGGAGAAGGCTTACCACACACCCTTGTTGTGCGTGACTGGGACATTTATGGGGCTAGGTGGGCGGGGGGGGGGGGGGGCTACAGCTATCGTCATAGTCCCTCTTGTATGTGGGAGGCTCAGCACCACGTGTTGCCTCAGGAGGAGGGAGTAAGGCTACCCCTATCACCACAGCCCGGTATTTGGGAGGCTCAGCACCACGTGTTGCCTCAGGAGGAGGGAGTAAGGCTACCCCTATCACCATAGACCTTACCCTTGTTTCATGTGCCCGGTATTTGGGAGGCTCAGCACCAGATGTGACCTAACCTCAGGGCTTCCCTCACATGTAAGAAATGTGTCCTACAATGGTGCAGGGAGGGGGAGGGGGCGGGGGGAGCGTTGGCCCATGCAGGAGCTATCTGCATGTTGGCCCGGATGGTTCACGCAGTTACTGCACAGTGGACCCCGTAGCCCGCACGGTTACCCGCAAACCTCCCCCAATGGGCGCACGGTTACCTACAGAGCAGGATTGAGACTTAGCAAAATTTTCTAGTCGCCCGGCACAAAAGTTAGTCGTCCGGCGCAATTTTTGCAAAATTTGTCTAGCCCGCCTCACATGAAAAAACAACAACGAAATGGTGTTTAAAATAATCAACAGTATTTACCTGAAAATACTCAGAAAAAAAGTTAGTCGCCACTCGGACGACCAACTCAAAACACTTGGTCGCCCGAGCCCAAAGTTGGTCGCCACGGGCGACCGGGCCACCGCGAAATCTCAACCCTGCAGAGTTGTCCCGGTGGTTCACACACAGATTATCTGTATGTTGGCCCAAATGGTTACATGCACAGTGCCCCCAGCGGCCCACACGGTTACATGCACAGTGACCTCGGCGGCCCACAAGGTTACATGCACAGTGCCCTCGGCAGCCCACACGGTTACATGCACAGTGCCCCTCCGGCGGCCCACACGGTTACCTGCACAGTACCCCCGGCGGCCACATGGTTACCTGCACAGTGCCCCCGGCGGCCCACACGGTTACATGCACAGTGCCCCCCCCCCCCCCGGCGGCCCACATGGTTACCTGCACAGTGCCCCCGGCGGCCCACACGGTTACCTGCACAGTGCCCCCGGCGGCCCACACGGTTACCTGCACAGTGCCCCCGGCGGCCCACACGGTTACATGCACAGTGCCCCCGGCGGCCCACACGGTTACCTGCACAGTGCCCCCGGCGGCCCACACGGTTACCTGCACAGTGCCCCCGGCGGCCCACACGGTTACATGCACAGTGCCCCCAGCGGCCCACACGGTTACCTGCATGGTGGCCCGGATGTCCTGCGCACTGATCAGACCATCGCCATCCTTGTCGAAGAGGCGAAAGGCGGCGCGCATCTCTTCCTCAAACAGACGCCTCCTGGCGCGGACATCCTCCTCCTCCTCATCCAGCTCTTCAAAGTCCCCCTGCCTCCTGCTGCAGCGCACTGCCGCCACCAGCTCCTCAAAGCCAACCTGCCTCTCTCCTGTTAATGCCCACTTGGAAAGGAGAAAGGGAGGGGTGGTGGGGAAGGGTGACTGGGTTAGGTGGTGGGGAAGGGTGACTGAAAGCGAGGGATGGGAAAATGCAGGAAGGGAAGGGGTTAGGGTGAAAAAGGATATAAAAATGTGAACAACTGTGCATCATGTTGGCAGAAAGTGTGAAACTGCGATGGGAAAATAATAGGAGAAGAGTGAAATCAGTGACACATCGTGCAAAATAGTGATCGAAGCAGAGAAATCAGTGACAAATCGTGTACAATAATGATCGGAGAAGAGTGAAATCAGTGACACATCGTGCAAAATAGTGATCGAAGCAGAGAAATCAGTGACACATCGTGTACAATAATGATCGGAGAAGAGTGAAATCAGTGACACATTGTGCAAAATAATGATCGGAGCAGAGTGAAATCAGTCACACATTGTGCACATTAATGATCGGAGCAGAGTGAAATCAGTGAAGCTTTGTGTAAAATGATGATCGGAGCAGATTGAAATTAGTGAAGCTTTGTGTAAAATAATGATCGGAGAGAGTGATAACGGCGGGGTAGAGTGAAAGAAATCAACAACAAACACCCATCAGTCAATGGAGCACATGCAGGACTTCTAGTACAAAAGTGCAACTTGGTTGACGACAGAAGTTCACGCCAAAATGTGCAGGAAAAGCATGAATCATCCAAGACGAAAATGGTGGGGAGGCGGGGTTGGGGGAGGGAGGGGGGGGGGGAGGGGGAGAAGGTCAGAACTGCAGGTGGTATTTAGTAGCAGGTGAAATATTAATGAACTGAGCCATTTCCGGAAATGCCAAACTGGCGCACTGAAAAGTCATGCACAATTTATTTTTTTTTAAAAAGTGTGAATGCATCCTGTACAATTCGACAGAAATTTGACAGTAATTATTAAGAAATTATAAACTTGTAAATGAGCAGAAAAATCCCAAACTGGCTTGGTTCATTTTCTGAGAGAGCAACAGACACACAAAATACGAACAGACACACAAAATGGGAACAGACACACAAAATGGGATGAAATTATGTGCAAAAGGAAGCATCTGGATTATATACAGAACCGATGCATCATGCGAAGAGCGACGCCAAAGTGAGTTTGCCATTGTTAAATTAATAAATATAGTAAAAACCCGACCCGACAAAAAGATGATCCTAGATTTTAAAATTTTTAAAGTTTATTTGTCAAATAAAATAAAACAAAGCACTTGTTTCATAATGGAACAAAGTACTTGTTTCATAATGAAAGGTCGTTCCTACACTGGAGGAAAGTGAGGTTCCTCTATAAAGTACGTTGATACGGTCGATTTTGTTTATTTATTTATTTTTTTAAATAAACCTACTTGTCCAAGAAAGTTTGAATACCACATCATCATGCATGTGAATAAGTAAAACATCGTTATAACGACATGAGCTATAACGACATCGGCTATGACGACATCGGTTATAACGACATGAGCTATAACGACATCGGCTATGACGACATCGGTTATGACGACATGAGCTTTAACGACATCGGCTGTGACGACATCGGTTATAACGACATGAGCTATAACGACATCGGCTATGACGACATCGGTTATAACGACATGAGCTATAACGACATCGGTTATAACGACATGAGCTACAACGACGTCGGCTATGACGACATCGGTTATGACGACATGAGCTTTAACGACATCGGTTATGACGACATCGGTTATAACGACATGAGCTATAACGACATCGGCTATAACGACATCGGTTATAACGACATGAGCTATAACGACATCGGCTATGACGACATCGGTTATAACGACATGAGCTATAACGACGTCGGCTATGACGACATCGGTTATGACGACATGAGCTTTAACGACATCGGCTATGACGACATCGGTTATGACGACATAGCGCCGGGAACCACATCACTTTCGAGTCCCAGCTTAAGCCTTTTCGCTGTTTTACGTTATCAAATATCACGACATCCCATCATGACGACATATCGGATATGACGGCACACCGTTATGACGACATATCGGATATGACGGCACACCGTTATGACGACATCCGATATGACGGCACAACGTCATGACGTCATATCGGATATGACGGAACACCGTTATGATGACATATCGGATATGACGGCACACCGTTATGACGACATGTCGGATATATCGACATACTGGATATAACGACGTCATTTTATTTCTCGGTCCCAACCATGTCGTTGCAGCTCGTTAAAACTGTGTACACAACACTAGTGGGGAAAGGTGACTCGGTGAAAAGGAGACTCGGTGAAAAAGTGAGTCGGTGGAAAGATGACTCGATGAAAACTTGCCACATTTAAAAAGCTACGACAACACAAAACAGTGAAAGTAACAAATAAAACAAAATTTTTTAAAGTGCTGCAACCACCAACCAAATAATAATAATAATAATAAATAAACAAAATAAAATAAAAAATAGCAACAAAACAAAGTTACAACAAACGAGGGGTGGGGGGGGGAGGGGGGAGGGCATAAACATGCCGGTAATGAGAATGAGGGGGAACAGACACCAATCCTCACGATCATACGAGAGCAGACACTAATCCTTACGATCTGTTGAGGGGAACAGGCACTAATCATCACGATCTGACGAGGGGAACAGGCACTCGTCCTCACCGGTCTGTTGAGGGGAACAGGCACTAATCCTCACCGGTCTGATGGCGGGAGCAGGCACTAATCTTCACCGGCCTGATGAGGGGAACAGGCACTAATCCTCACCGGTCTCATGAGTGGATCTGATGAGGGGAACAGATATTAATCCTCAAAGTATGATGAGGTGAAAGGGGCACTAATCCTCACGATCTGATGAGCGGAAGAGGCACTGATTCTTACGATCCCATGAGAGGAATAGACAGTAATCCTTACGATCCCATGAGGGGGAACAGACACTAATCCTCACGATCTGATGACTGGAACACACACTAATCCTCACGATTTGATGACTGGAACACACACTAATCCTCACGATCTGATGACTGGAACACACACTAATCCTCACGATCTGATGACTGGAACACACACTAATCCTCACGATCTGATGACTGGAACATACACTAATCCTCACGATCTGATGAGGCGGAGGTGGAACTATTCCTCAGGTGAGTAGGACAGAGGAAAACACTCAGAAACAGAATGAATGTAGCGCTCCCTGTCACAACGTATATATATCTGAGCAGCGTTCAGGTGTGAACTAATCGACGAGAACGCCTTACCAAAAAAAAAAAAAAAAAAAATCGGGAGTGGAGTGGTGTGTGGGAAGGTGGAGGGGACAGGGGTGTGGGGGTTACCGTCTATATCGACGTTGCGGATCATCTCTTTAATCTCCTCCTCGGTGGCCGCCTGGCGCAAACTGCGCATGACCGTCAGAAGCTCTGATGACGTAATCAACCCGTCGCCATCTTTGTCGAACAAGGCAAACGCTTCCCGCAGTTCTAAACGCAAAACAAGAAAGAACTTTTTTTTAAAAAAAGAGAGCGAAAAATGAAAAAAAGACAATGACCAGATAAAGACTGAGGAAAATATCATGGGTTAACAGACACCATGAATACGGCAGGCGTTCGGTAAATCGTTCCACTTTGGACGAATCAAACTTGCTTTCAATTATACGGTGATAAGAATATACCAAGCAAATATAAAATCACATGTGTATTTACTATCGATGCTGTTGTCATTTGCGAGAACGGCAATATACGTCGGAGTATATTGTTCCTGGAATAGACTAATAACACCGTATTATTCAAAATAAGAA
This sequence comes from Protula sp. h YS-2021, assembly GCA_949752745.1. Taxonomy (NCBI): domain Eukaryota; kingdom Metazoa; phylum Annelida; class Polychaeta; order Sabellida; family Serpulidae; genus Protula; species Protula sp. h YS-2021. The sequence goes on along the minus strand of OX457030.1, from coordinate 36,347,017 downwards.
TTCTGAAGCAAACAAGAAACCAGGTATTTTTTGGTGGGTATTTCCGGAATAGACTACCAATAAATCGAATGACACAGAAATCAATAATGCTTCACTTTTCTCATGCCAAAGGGTAAAAATAAGTTGCATAATGTAAATTCTGATCTTTGAGTGAAAGGAAAGTAAAAATATTGAAAAATTGAATTTACAATGGTTGTACATTAAAATGTCGGTAGTTAAATTAAAACTACTAAATTAAAAAATTCTCAAAAATGTTTGTATCTCCATTGTTTTCATATTTTGCTATTTATAAGGAAAGAAAATAAGTTGTTTATATTCTGCAACATGAAGTAATGAAATAGTGAAAAATTTCCGCTTTCTGTGACATTCGGTGTTTCGGTAGTCTATTCCTGAATAGCCTACCGGAAAATATCTGGTTTCTTATTTGCTTCAGAATTCTTATTTTAAACAATGCAGTGTTTAATGTAGATTAAGGACATTTCAATCCATGATTCTCTGTATATTTCAGTTAGTTACTTGCAACAGCGTCCCTAACGCGCGCTATTTTGCTTGCAAATGCGCCCGCAATGCGCTCGCACGGGCTGAATGCGCCCACACAATGCGCTCTACGCGACGAATGCGCTCACACAATGTGCTCTACGCGACGTAAGCGCTCACACAATGTGCCCGTACGTGCCGAATGCGCTCACATTATGCGCTCACACAATGTGCCCGTACGTGCCGAATGCGCCCACATAATGCGCTCACACAATGTGCCCGTACGTGCCGAATGCGCTCACATAATGCGCTCTCACAATGTCTACATCACGAGTGCATTGTGAACTTAAAAGCGGACGCGTCAACAGTTACCCGCGAACGCGTCAACATTTGCCTGTGGGCACCATGTTTACCCTCGGACGCGTCAACACTGACTAATTGGCACGTCAACAGTTTCTCAAGAACGCGATATTTGAAAGCGATATTTGGAAACGACAGTTGAAAGTGATATTTGAAAAAGATAGCTGAAAGTTCTCTTGGAAAGTGCTGAGATAAAGGCAAACCTACTGTGCACAGAAACCTTCACTGTGTCTGAAACGATTGCTAAAAAGAAGAAAGATGTCGCAAGACACCAGTGGGAAAAGTTATAATTAGGCTGAAAGTGAACAATTTACAAGATATCTGTCGGATTTTTTATTCAATTATTTATTGTTAATAAGTACCATGGCTCTCGGGTTTCATATACCAGTCCTCGGGCTTCACATACCAGTCTTCGGGCTTCACATACCAGTCCTCGGGCCTTACACACCAGTTCCCAGGTTTCACATACTAGTTCCTGGGTTTCACATACCCGTACTCGGGCTTCACATACCAGTCCCCGGGCTTCGCATACCAGTCCCCAGGTTTCACATACCAGTCCCACAGTTTCACATACTAGTCCCCGGGCTTCACATACCAGCACCCTAACCATTCTGCAAACAACACTATTAGTTAAAATAAAAGTGCATGAAATAAAATAAGAATGTAGATTTTTTGTCATCACTATATATAAAGCGAGTCTATTCCCGTATACAGAACGACAGTTCAACTTGTATGAGACTTGATACATCACCGTGAATCTGGGCTTCACGAGTCCCCGAACAGGGTCACAGACTATACATCACCGTCAGTCTGGGCTTCACGTGTCCCCGAACAGGGTCACAGACTATACATCACCGTGAGTCTGGTCTTCACGAGTCCCCGCATAGAGTCACAGACTATACATCGTCGTCAGTCTGGGCTTCACGTGTCCCCGAACAGGGTCACAGACTATACATCACCGTTAGTCTGGGCTTCACGAGTCCCCGAATAGAGTCACAGACTATACATCACCGTCAATCTGGTCTTCACGAGTTCCCGAATAGAGTCACAGACTATACATCACCATCAGTCTGGGCTTCACGAGTCCCCGAATACAGTCACAGACTATACATCGTCGTCAGTCTGGGCTTCGCGAGTCCCCGAATAGAGTCATAGACTATACATCATCGTCAGTCTTGGCTTCACGAGTCCCCGAATAGAGTCACAGAGTATACATTACCGTAGGGCTGGCTTCGGGAATGAAGTCACAGACTAAACATTACCGTGAGTCTGGGCTTCACGTGTCCCCGAATAGAGTCACAGACTATACATCACCGTGAGTCCGGGCTTCACGAGTCCCCGAATAGAGTCACAGACTATACATCACCGTGAGTCTCGGATTCACGAGTCCCCGAATAGTCACAGACTATACATCACACTGAGTCTGGGCTTCACAAGACTCCGAATAGAGTCACAGACTATACATCACCGTGAGTCTCGGATTCACGAGTCCCCGAATAGTCACAGACTATACATCACCGTGAGTCTGGGCTTCACGTGTCCCCGAATAGAGTCACAGACTATACATCACCGTGAGTCTGGGCTTCACGAGTTCCCGAATAGAGTCACAGACTATACATCGCCGTCAGTCTGGGCTTCACGAGTTCCCGAATACAGTCACAGACTATGCATCACCGTCAATCTGGGCTTCACGTGTCCCCGAATAGATCACAGACTTTACATCACAGTGAGTCTGGGCTTCACGCGTCTCTGAATAAAGTCACTTTTGACATACCAGTGTCTCAGTGTTTAGGACAAAAGCATCTACATTTTTATTGTTGATAAGCTCGTATCACAAATAACAGAATGTTATATAATTCTGATTGCGTTCTCGGCTAGTGGCGGGGGAGGGGGGGGGAGGGGCTAATGGACGAAAAACACGCCATGGTAGAGAACATAGCCCCCAATCGGAATTGACAACACAAAATGGCAGCCACAGTGGCCTTGAAATTAGGTTAAGATCAAAATAAAAATCACGTTCACCCAACCACTATGGTAGGTCATCTAACTACCAGATATTATAGGCAGGGGTGAAACTTAGGATTTTTTAGCCGTGGCCCGCCGGGCCACGAGCCTAAAAAACTTGGTGGCCCGAGCCAAAATCTGGTGGCCCGGATTATTTTTGCAAATAAAACGGTAAAACAAAATAAAATAGAATAAAAACCCTCAAAATGGCAAACGGGAAATTTGCGAAGCCTCAAGCCACATATATTTGATACTGATTCAGAACCCTCTCCCTCCCCCCACCCATCCCTCCTCCCCCGGAACACTCCACTCTTTTATTCGAATGTGTTCAATTTAAAAGAAAGTAACAGAAAATTGAATGTTTATTGGTAAGTTCAATGAAGTTTAAAAGATAAAAATAGACAAAAAAGCATTTTGTATTAGTGAAATCTGAAACATAAACCGAAAGCACACTGCCATACGCTCACAATCACGCAGCAGGTAGTGAAGCCATTTTTAAAGCTAAAACTATCCAAAAAAAAAAAATAAAGTAAATCGCCACACACATCATCAAAAACAAAACGGCAGAATAAAACCGTAAAAACTTCACGTTTTTCCACAAAAAATTAACCAAATAGCCTTTGTCTAATACTGCCAACTTTTCTGCTAAAATTTCTTACTATTTTTACTTCGCTCGAAAAAAATATAAAGAAAAAAAGTAAAGTTCATGTCTTTCATTTCATCCCCACATCAGCTGACAACTAAACAAAACTAAGTCTATTAATAATAGCAGGAAAAGGGTAAAAATAAAGAAAACCCAGTACCCGTTCTACAAAGAACAAATGAATTAACGACATCTTCACGCCGGAATTCTAATTCTTGATTTTCAGCCCCAAAGGTTCAGCTTCAAAACCGTAAACTCTTTTTTTTTTTACAAAAAAAAAAGAAAGAAAAGGCATATTTGCTGATCCAAGGAGCACGTGTACTTATTTTGGTAACGCATATTTGCTATCAAGTGTACTTATGTTGGTAAGGCATATTTGCTGATCCAGGGTGGACGTGTACTTGTGTTGGTAAGGCATATTTGCTGATCCAGGGTGCACGTGTACTTCTAAGCAGGCCCTAAGTGCATGACAGTTTTTCAGTAAGACAGACAGACATGCCTTACCATCAGGCAGACATTCCCAAAGTCAGACAGACATGCCTAACCACAAAACAGGTATACCTTACCATCAGACAGACAAGCCTAACAATCAGGCAGAAATGCCTTATCATCAAGAAGACATGCCTAACCATCAGACGGACATGCCTTACCATCAGAGAGACATGCCTTATCATAAAACAATTATACCTTACCATCAGGCAGATGTGCCTAACCATCAGACAGACATGCCTAACTATCAGACAGACGTGCCTTACCACCAGGCAGACAAGCCAAACCATCACACAGGCATCTCTAATCTTCAATCAGGCATATCTTATCTACACCATTTAAACACAGAAAAATAGTGATTTTACGCCATTGAAACTGAACAGAAATAAACCAAAAATCTGCCGCGGTGTTTGTCGTTATTTTACTTGTCACTTATATGTTTATTTTTATTACTTTTTATCCCTGTCAGATACTGATAGAAAATGTTAAAAAAAATATTCACTAAATCTAAAAATTTCAAAATCTGCCGAATTCTGTAAAAAAATATTTGCACTTTCATTTTGTTTAAGCCGTTCGTTGGTGTGTTATTTATTTATTTTTTTACTCTTTTCCCCTTTATTTATGTTAATTTACTAATCTTCTTCGGTAACTTCACCAAGAATTTGAAACATCCCACTTTTTGCTTCTCCTCGCTTAATTCGGCAGTTTTGAAATAAAATCGTAAGGGAAAAAAAGGAACCCTAAACAATTGAAAATAGAAGCAATACTCACCAATTGTGCTTGCTAGGGCAAAAAATTCCGATTCCTCGGGAGTTAGATTAAGATTACTCATACTGTGATTGGTATCGAGAGTCATTACCAATTAATACGCAATTAATTCACTAATTAATACTCAATTAATTCACTAATTAATCCAATGAATCCACTGACTATCCAACACAGTTGCACTTTAAGCTGTTCACAAAATGAGCTGAATTGCAATTAAACCTGTAGCATTTATTCCTGTTTCAGATCTCATATGTCGCTGAAACCCACAAGCAGTGTTATGCTTTTCTTACGAACTTTCCTCACAGTAGCGTTCGTACATTTTACTGTTCACTATTCGCTTAATTTCTCCTTGTTGACAGAAACGTTTTAAGTACAGCGCGACAGTGAAACCTAGAATTCATATCACATAACTCTAGAATTCATCACACAACAATTCCTGAATTCCAAAACACAAAATATCTCCACACACATGTCCACACAAATGCCCACACACATGTCCACACAAATGTCCACACCAATGTCTACACAAATGTAGACAAACATCTCTTCACACATGTCCACACCAATGTCCACACAAACTTCCACCCAGAGAAACCACGCCTTCAGTCCACAATAACTCAGACCACACCTCCTGTATTCATCACACAATAGCTCCCCGATTCATCACACCGTACCTCCTGGATTCATCACACAATAGCTCCTGGATTCATCACACAATAACGCCCGTTATTTCATTAATTCGACGTTCGCTCCTTTTAGGAGAATCTTTTAAATGGTTGCAAGACATCGGTACATGCCAGGACCGGAAATTGGCGGGTCCCGCTGGCCGAGTTCCCCCCCCTCCCCAATCCTGATTTTGGCTCACACCCACCGAACATTTTTCTGACTTCGCTTGGGCCCCAAACAAAATGATTTAATTTCCAGGCCTCGACATGCTCTATTTTGATTGGTTGATGCATAAGTCAATAATTTTCCAGTGCTCATAACGCAAATGTTGACACATAAAGCAGTTATATCCAATGAAATCGCCAGTTAAGGTACCAAGGCATATATTGACTTATTCTGAGTCAACATAACAATATTATTGACCCGTTTACGAAAATGTCGACCTCAAGTTCAACATTTTCTTCGTGGGCAATCATATTTCATGCTGACTCGAAATCAGTGACTGTTCGGAAAATAACGTTTGGCCACAAATGGAAACTTGCGTATTCAGTTTCAATCTCATTCAATGCTTTTTTCGTAACCTGACATCAATCCGCGTGTAGAATTGCTCCGAAGCATTGTGCTCATGAGCTGTCATTCCAAAGGAACAGTCAACAATATGCCTACCACAACAATGAGCTTCATCATTTTCCAACGAAACATCAGGTAATTACCATGAATAATTGAAAAGAATAAAATAAGGAGGACAGAAGCCTACGAGGGACACATTCCGCTGTTTGCTTGAAATCGCTTTTTGCTGTCCTTTGAATTTAACTCTCAATTTCTGCTCTCCTGATTGAGTTCTTCTCCACCCCCCCCCAAAAAAAAAAAAAAAACACACACACACACACAGCCATCAAGGGCGGAGTCAGGAGAGGCCAACGGGTCGGGGTGTGGTCTGAAGTTCTCACTACTCCCCTCTCTCGCCCCCTCTCCAACCCCTTCCTACCACCACTATCCTCTCCAATCACCCTGCCCCGCCCCCCCCCCCCCCCCCCCACACTTAGCGCCCAAAGACTAGGGCCCGCTGGTGGCGGCTTAACAGTCGCGGCATTAATGTGATGACAGCTCACTGCAGACAGTCCGTTATTGGCCCCTGTAGCTCGAAGTCCATACAGCGGAGGTGAAGTGAAGCAAACCTGCCGCTGAGACAATCCCCATGCAATAGCTGAATAAATATCACGAGCAAAAATATGCCATTCTCACGTCATAGAATGAGCTAACATGGCTAACATTTCTACCAGGCTATTGTGACGCCATGGCTTAAGTGACCCTCACTGTGACGTCAAAACTTAAATGACCCCTCACTGTGGCGTCTTGCCTTAAGTGACGCCTTCACTGTGACGTTATGAATTAAGTGACCCCTCACTCTTACGTTATGCTTTACGTGACCCATCACTGTGACGTCATGGCTTAAGTGACCCCTTACTGTGACGTCATCATTTACGTGACCCCTCACTGTGACGCCTTGCCTTAAGTGATTCCTCACAGTGGCATCATGGCTTAAATAACCCCTCACTGTGACGTCACGACTTAAGTGACCCCTGACTCTTACATTATGCTTTACGTGACCCATCACTGTGACGTCATGGCTTAAGTGACCCTTCACTGTGACATCATGATTTACGTCACCCTTCACTATGACGTTATGATTTACGTGATCCCTCAATGTGACATCAATGGTTTACATTGTGACCTATGTTGATGTCACAGCATGAAGCACGTGTCTTTTGTTGTGACAACATAATCACATGGACCCATGCAAGTTATTTTCTGTTTGAAGCTCTCACAAATATCGATTTAACCCCGGGTCAGCGATACACGATTATCAGCCCTAACATATCAAGCACCCACTCCCTGACACCCCTTTCCCATCCCCTTGACTGCATTAAGGGTTTGAAAATATCAATAAGGCATAATCAGCCACCACAAAGCTCGTGACGCATTAAATGAAGCTCGTCTTTCTGCCATCTGAAGACAGGAGGATCGCCCTCGAGGACTCGATCAATACGGCCGCGGTCAAGGCCGAAGTGCTCCACAGTATCCCCTCGGCATAACGACATGACTGGGAACGAGGAACAGTGCCGTTATATCTGGTACTTCGTGTATCCTATATGTGGTTATACTTAGACGTGGTTATATCGTGATATATGTCGTCATACCGTGATGTGTGTCGTCACACCGTAATGTGTGTCATTACACTGTGATACATGTCGTCATACCGTGATCTGTGTCGTCATACCGTGATGTGTGTCATTACAATGTGACAGGTGTCGTCATACCTTGATATATGAGTATGATATTTTCCGTCATACTGTGATGTGTGTCGCCATATCCCGATATGAGTCGTAATACCGTCATATTTGCCGTCATTAAGTAATGTGTGTCGTTCTACCGTGATGTGTGCCATTACACTGTGCTGTTTCGTCATACCGTGACATGTGTTGTCACACCGTGATGTGTGTCATTATACTGTGACATGTGTCTCTTTATACTGTGATGTGTCTTCGTATGAGTCGTCATACCGTGATGTGTCGTCACACCATGACATGTGTCGTCACACCATGACATGTGCCGTCACACCATGACATGTGCCGTCACACCATGACATGTGTCGTCACATCGTCGTTATAGCCGCTAAAAATTCACACAGTGCAACGTCGAGCCGCACACCGCTACAAGCTCTATTCGATATAGCCGATATCGCTTTCCCGCGGTTCTACTGTATTTGATGCCTTTTTCGCGCCCCCCCCCCCCCCCCACACACACACATCCTCCCCTTTCCCTCAGGGCTTCTCTGATCTAAAAGCCCCACTCTTCCGATTTCAAAGCGCTTATTCGTGTAATTTTCCTAGTGGCACCCGAATGATGACTACGCCACCAATACTCTACAAATACGAGGCAAGATACAACTGTAAATCACGACTGGTATAAAAATAATCTCTCTGTTGTGCGGAAGCGTTCTCTCTTTCGCACTTTGTTGTCTGAGTTACTGGGAGCAGTCTTTTCACTCGCGCACCCCCCCCCTCCCCCCACGACCCCCTCGCCTCCTCCGACCCCCACCACTGCATATCTGAAACGCCACTTTTTGCTGCATTTCTTCCACATGTTTTTTAAATTCATTTACCAGCCACGAGCAAAAATTTCAAAATAAACAAAAATGAATTGATCAAATCGAATGCAGCGTTTAGAAAATACTTTGCGCTCCCACGCGAATAGCGAGAATTTATCTCTGTGGTCTGCACTCTCGAGAAAGAAATGTTCAATCCCCAACACCCACTGGTGCAAATCCAGAACACCCACTGGTGCAAATCCCCAACACCCACTGGTGCAAATCCCCAACACCCACTGGTGCAAATCCCCAACACCCACTGGTGCAAATCCCCAACACCCGTTCGTGCAAATCACAAAAAATGTCTCATCACCAAGCGCCCACTGGTACAAATCCAGAAAGAAAGTGCGAACTGAAGGGGGTGCGGGGGTGGGCAAAATACAGATTACGTGCACCTACCCCCCTACGATAGGTGGCTCTTATATACCCAATATAACAGAAAACGGATTATAAGGGTGAGAGTAACCGTTTGATCCATAGATGTAGCGCCTGATGTGTGAACGTCAGGTCTGTACGTCACGCCTGTACGTCATGTCTGTACGTCACTCATATACGGCATGTCTGTACGTCAAGTCTGTACGTCACACCTGTAAGTCAGGCCTGTACGTCACGCCTGTACGTCACTCATACACGACATGTCTGTACGTCAAGTCTATACGTCATGCTTGTACGCCATGTCTGTACATCACGTCTGTAAGCTACGCCTGTACGTCATGTCTGTACGTCACTCATATACCGCATGTCTGTAAGTCAGGTCTGTACGTCACGCCTGTACGACGGGGTTTGTACGTCATGTCTGTACGTCACGCATGTACGGCATGTCTGTAAGTGAGGTCTGTACGTCACGCCCGTACGTCATGTGTGTACGTTTTCTAAATGAAAGCTGCAGCTTATGCTGGTATTAAAATTTATTTACTATTGATGTTCTAATTGCAATTTCGGGTCTAGGACTTCCCTGAATAAACTGTAATTGATTTCTCGACTGATGTTCTGAATGTATGTATGAACTGCAATCAGTTCACGATTGATGTTCTTAATGCAAACTTGTACGTTACATCCGTACGGCAGGTCTGTACAACACGCCTGTACGTCATGTCTGTACGTCACGCCTGTACGTCATGTCTGTATGTCACGCCTGTGCGTAACGCCTGTACGTTATGTCTGTACGTCACGCCTGTGTGTCATGTAAGTATGTCACGTCTGCAAACCTGTCTGTAAGTCGGATCTGTACGTCATGTTCGTACGTCAGGCGTCATATGCGTTTGTACGTCATGTCGCACACATCTGGTCTTTACGTCACCCCTGTACGTCAAATAAGACGACTGTTTTGCATAATTTCAAGTAGAACGAGAACCTATTTCACAAAGGTCAATTATTAAACACTTGGCCAAAAAATAACAGTTTTAAAATTACTTTCTCATTCCGAGTACTTTTGAGCCTGATTTTGGTTTGCTTTTCATTTACAGACAAAAAAATTTCAGTTTTTTCTTCAGATTCCGAAACCTTTGTAAGAAACTATTTTGCAGTAGTTAAGAAATCTAACACGTAAAGGTTGCAGCTGCATTTGCAGAAGTTCTCTCTCTACCAACAGCCACACTGTGCATTACATAAACAAGAAAGGCGTATGACGTCATCACGTTAAAAGTTGTGTGTCAGATTTCTCAGCCGCTGAACACATGAGAAAGTTCTAAAGAAAAGCAGCCGTTGTGAATGACAACAAGGGATGGGGGAGGGGGAGAAAGGAGGGGGAGGGGTAGGGCAGAATGGAGGGGGAAGGGGAGAGGGGGCTTGCTTTTATCCCGCACACACGTGGAAGTGTGGCAAGATAACTGGCCAAATTCCCGTCACTAACCCAGTTAATTTGCTGCTAAAAGCAATCAAATTAAGCCATTACTTGGTGGAGCCAAAACCAATAGGGTCATTGTGTGCAGAGTCGAGGCAGGAGTGACTCGGTCCCCTTCGCCCATTTATGACAAGGGTTCATTCACCCTAAATCATAACAGGGCCATCATATCTATAAAGGTACGTCCGCAAATCCTGCACGTAAAATGTGTGAAGTCACCTACTGACTACAGCAGCGTGCAGCACAGTTCCAATGTGCTCTAATTTCGGGTTCTCTCGTTGTTTCCGCGTGACCTGACCAAAGGTCCCCTCCCTGTACCTGTATGCCCCATAATAATAGATGTGATGCCTGTATGTCCTTATGTATGCTCATAGGTCAAAGGCTCTCGCTGTGCCTGTATGCCCTTATGTATGCTCATAGGTCAAAGGCTCTCGCTGTGCCTGTATGCCCTTATGTATGCTCATAGGTCAAAGGCTCTCTCGCTGTGCCTGTATGCCCTTATGTATGCTCATAGGTCAAAGGCTCTCTCTGTGCCTGTATGCCATTATGTATGCTCATAGGTCAAAGGCTCTCTCTGTGGCGGTATGCCCTTATGTATGCTCATAGGTCAAAGGCTCTCGCTGTTCCTGTATGCCCTTATGTATGCTCATAGGTCAAAGGCTCTCGCTGTGCCTGTATGCCCTTATGTATGCTCATAGGTCAAAGGCTCTCTCGCTGTGCCTGTATGCCCTTATGTATGCTCATAGGTCAAAGGCTCTCTCTGTGCCTGTATGCCATTATGTATGCTCATAGGTCAAAGGCTCTCTCTGTGCCTGTATGCCCTTATGTATGCTCATAGGTCAAAGGCTCTCTCTGTGCCTGTATGCCCTTATGTATGCTCATAGGTCAAAGGCTCTCGCTGTGCCTGTATGCCCTTATGTATGCTCATAGGTCAAAGGCTCTCGCTGTGCCTGTATGCCCTTATGTATGCTCATAGGTCAAAGGCTCTCTCTGTGCCTGTATGCCCTTATGTAAACCTCACCGGTCAAAGGCTCTCGCTGTGCCTGTATGCCCTTACGTACTTTTCGCTGGGGATATGCTATGAACTGTGAGATATGTGCCTGTGCGCCCCGATGTAACGTCGCCCTTATGCAAGGCGTATTCACCACCCTTGTTTATGACGGGCTTAATGCGGTTAATTACGGCCTGATGAGGCAAAACCATATCAATCAGGCCAATAAATGGGAGAACTTCCAAGCAAAGGTCAGACCGTCATCCGCTAACTCGCTTTCGCCTTCCTTGTGCGTGCAATCACAGTAAATATCAGGCAAAATCAGCTGCGGGTTTTACAAAAAGTCAGGGACTCTCTGCTCAAAATAAGAGCAGTTTCAGAGCAGGATTTCTTTATTTACCTATTTTATTATTATTTATGTTATTTATTATGCCGGAGCTCCGCTCCATCTTTTTTTTTTATTTATTTATTTATTTTTAATTTTTGGACATGCAACGTGAAAAAATGGCTAAAAAAGTGAGTTCATATTTTTCCACAACTACTAAACCAAGGGAAGCCAATTTGCAGCACAGACAGGTCTGGCCTGCTAACTTGTAGGCAAATTTGAAATTAACTGGGGTCATGTGATTAAATTTTCACCATGAAGCTATCTCCTCACAGACACAGTATGAGGTAATCTCCTCACAGACACAGTATGAGGTAATCTCCTCACAGACACAGTATGAGGTAATCTCCTCACAGACACACTATGAGGTAATCTCCTCACAGACACAGTATGAGGTAATCTCCTCACGGACCACACGATTTGTGGTCCGTATCTTATAACAATATGAAAGCCCTTAGTTTAAACTGGTTCCAATGTGAGCTTTTATGGCGATCATTTCTGCTTCAGAATTCTTAAATAATAAGGTGTTGCATATTTTACACATTAACTGCAAACAGTACTGCATTTAACCACAGTATATAGTCCCTGTGCCAAGGCTCATTTGCCAAGGACGATTATTTGCTGTATTTTGCACATAAGAAAAGCTTTGAGTATTTAAAAATGCTACGTATTTGCATATATTCCTTTAATGCCCGGAACGTCCTCAACCTCAATCGCCACCTTTGTATATGACACGCCACAAATGCGATAAGGCGAATTTACACAGCACGGCGGTTTCTGACGCGAAAGTGCCCACAGTGTCATTAACTCCCAATGTCACCACTTCTCAGTGTCACTAGTGCCAACACACCACGCCAGTTTCTGACTCGACAGCGCTCACAGTGTCATTAACTCCCAGTGTCACCACTTCTCAGTGTCACTAGCGCCAACACACCACGCCAGTTTCTGACTCGACAGTGCCCACAGTGTCATTAACTCCCAGTGTCACCACTTCTCAGTGTCACTAGCGCCAACACACCACGCCAGTTTCTGACTACAGTGTCATTAACTCCCAGTGTCACCACTTCTCAGTGTCACTAGCGCCAACACAGCACGCCAGTTTCGGACTCGACAGCGCCCACAGTGTCATTACCTCCCAGTGTCACCACTTCTCAGTGTCACTAGCGCCAACACAGCACGCCAGTTTCGGACTCGACAGCGCCCACAGTGTCATTACCTCCCAGTGTCACTAGCGCTAACACACCACGCCAGTTTCTGACTCGACAGTGCCCACAGTGTCATTAACTCCCAGTGTCACCACTTTTCAGTGTCACTAGCGCCAACACAGCACGCCAGTTTCGGACTCGACAGCGCCCACAGTGTCATTACCTCCCAGTGTCACCACTTCTCAGTGTCACTAGCGCCAACACACCACGCCAGTTTCTGACTCGACAGTGCCCACAGTGTCATTAACTCCCAGTGTCACCACTTCTCAGTGTCACTAGCGCCAACACACCACGCCAGTTTCTGACTCGACAGTGCCCACAGTGTCATTAACTCCCAGTGTCACCACTTCTCAGTGTCACTAGCGCCAACACACCACGCCAGTTTCGGACTCGACAGCGCCCACAGTGTCAGTACCTCCCAGTGTCACCACTTCTCAGTGTCACTAGCGCCAACACACCACGCCAGTTTCTGACTCGACAGTGCCCACAGTGTCATTAACTCCCAGTGTCACCACTTCTCAGTGTCACTAGCGCTAACACACCACGCCAGTTTCTGACTCGACAGCGCCCACAGTGTCATTACCTCCCAGTGTCACCACTTCTCAGTGTCACTGCCATTTCATTTCCAGCATGCCTTCACTGCCATTTCATTTCACAGCATGCTTTCACTGCCATTTCATTTCACAGCATGCTTTCACTGCCATTTCATTTCACAGCATGCTTTCACTGCCATTTCATTTCAAAGCATGCTTTCACTGCCTAGAACAGCTGCAGTGCACACTCACAGCAGAACTACTACACAAACGCCGGACAGCTGCAAATCAAACTCCGAACAGCGATAGTACAAACATCGGACAGCTGCATGTCAAACTCAGAACAGCTGCATGCCATATTTGGAACAGCTGTAGTACAGTGCGGGAATGCGTGAATGTGACATCATAGAAACGGCTTTTACATGGGCGATGTCACTCAAACAGGGCTACAATCACGTGACGTCACGTAAATTGACTACATGCACTTGGGGCTTCACTACAACAAGACCCGTGGGCCAAATGACGTCACGCTAAAACTGTTAAAGCACAAAATAGCTTACAGCACTTGTTCGTTCGATATTAATCTAGGCACAGAAATGTGTAGCACGCCAACAGAAGCTCAGTTTTTTTCCTATTTTCTATCGCCATTTGACTCTAGTTATCGGCTTGCCAGCACCCGTAATGCCGTATGACAGGTCTATGGAGTTTATGAATAATTGCTCTTGTTTACAGGAACGAGCACAAGCTCAACCCTCTTCCATCACTCTGGATCACTTCTGGATCTGGACTGGCCCGAAACAAATGGCTGCGATTTATTATGTGACGTTTTCGTTACGACAAACTGTGGTAGACACGCAAGGCACAAACATTCAAAGCGATCGGCGTCAAGTGAACAACATAAACACACACAATATCGACGCCACTCGAGCTCACACTGACGTCACAATGACATCTGAGCTCACACTGACGTCACAATGACATCTGAGCTCACACCGACGTCAGAATGACACCTGAGGTCACACCGACGTCATACTGATACAGTGAGCTCACATAGCCGTCACACGGACACCCTGAGCTCACACTGATGTCACACTGACACTAGGATACACTGACCTCATGATGACCTCTGACCTCACACTGACCTCTCACTGACATCACGAAGTTGCATATATGAAAACAGACATAAGGTATGAACGCATCAATCCCCTCCTCTCACCCCTCCTCCACACACACGAACGAAGTCTTGCACGCAGCGGATGTTGCATAAACGCCCTTGTTGAGCAAAGGCACAAGTGAGCTTGAATCTGAAATTTAAATGTTAACTTGAATACAAGTTTGAGTCAAGAGTCGTTGAATGCCGGTGCTTGTGTCCGCGAATGTCCACTACGTGTCCACTAAGTGTCCACGGTGTCCACAAACTGTCGACGATGTCCACTGAGTGTCCGCGGTTTCTATTTAGTATCCATTAAGTGTCCACGGTGGTCACTAAGTGTCCAAGGTGTCCAATGAGTGTCCGTGGTGTCTATTTAGTGCCCACTAAGTGTCCACTTAGTGTCCACGGTGTCTACTACCTGTCCATGGTGTCCACTAAGTGAAGCCGGCGGCACAAAGCCGTTGCAACAAGCAGCTGAACTGTCACTGTGAATAAATAGGCACATTCTCCCCTCCTCCTCCCCACCCAATTGGTATTCACAGAGAGCTCTATTTAATGGCACGTTCATTCCGCCCCTCCCCAATACCTCCCCCCCCCCGCATCCCCCCCCCCCACGTCACTACTCAATGGATATTCAGAGAGAGCTCTATTTAATGGCTAAAAGACACTTTATTTACCCGGGGGCTAACCCTGGTAACTGCTCGATCGAGTAACACTCAATTGACATGAAGCAGTGCATTAAATAGAAGGCAGACAAGAACAGGGAGGTGAACACGTGGCAGACAGCAGCGGATCCAGGCTGTGTGGACAGACAACAGGGGGGTGAACACGTGACAGACAGCAGCGGATCCAGGCTGCGTGGACAGACAACAGGGGGGTGAACACGTGACAGACAGCAGCCGATCCAGGCTGGGTGGGACAGACAACAGGGAGGTGAACACGTGGCAGACAGCAGCGGATCCAGGCTGTGTGGACAGACAACAGGGGGGTGAACACGTGACAGACAGCAGCGGATCCAGGCTGTGTAGACAGACAACAGGGAGGTGAACACGTGGCAGACAGCAGCGGATCCAGGCTGCGTGGACAGACAACATGGAGGTGAACACGTGACAGACAGCAGCGGATCCGGGCTGTGTGGGACAGACAACAGGGAGGTGAACACGTGACAGACAGCAGCGGATCCAGGCTGTGTGGGACAGACAACAGGGAGGTGAACACGTGACAGACAGCAGCGGATCCGGGCTGTGTGGGACAGACAACAGGGAGGTGAACACGTGACAGACAGCAGCGGATCCAGGCTGTGTGGGACAGACAACAGGGAGGTGAACACGTGACAGACAGCAGCGGATCCAGGCTGTGTGGACAGACAACAGGGGGGTGAACACGTGACAGACAGCAGCGGATCCAGGCTGTGTGGGACAGACAACAGGGGGGTGAACACGTGGCAGACAGCAGCGGATCCAGGCTGTGTGGGACAGAGTAGTCATTAAATAATTAATATCAATTCACCAGCATTTGCAAAACTCCGTCTCCTTTTTGCCTAATTATCCTGTTTACCTCATTGTCTTCTTTTTTTTTCTAATTACCCTCTTTTAAAGAGAAAATATAAATACCTTATGAATCTGTCTGAAAAGTACGAACATCGGCCACTTCCGTACTTTCCGAAAGGTTCCGGTCTTTCTTATGCCTTTCTTGCCTCTTTTTTTCACCATTGTTTAACCCCTGTTCTTTTCGGCGGCGTCACATTTGGCCTTCCTTACTTCATCTATCTAATGCCCTGATGTGTTTTCCCGGTCCATAGCCACGGTCCGAAATTGGATTAACAAGTGCAATTTTCATTCCCGCTTACTTTATTCCCATCACTCAATTACTGTAGGAAGGAGAATCCAATTTATCTGGAAGCCAGACATCCACTTGTGGCGCAATGCCCACTGAGTGCGCCAGATCGAAGGTCGATGGCAGTGAGGGAAGTATGCTGCACAAGCCCGCCCTAGCTGTGGCCAGGGCAGTGAGGGAAGTATGCTGCAATAGCCCGTCCTGGCTGTGGCCAGGGCAGTGAGGGAAGTATGCTGCACAAGCCCGTCCTAGCTGTGGCCAGGGCAGTGAGGGGAGTATGCTGCACAAGCCCGTCCTAGCTGTGGCCAGGGCAGTGAGGGAAGTATGCTGCACTAGCCCGTCCTGGCTGTGGCCAGGGCAGTGAGGGGAGTATGCTGCACAAGCCCGTCCTAGCTGTGGCCAGGGCAGTGAGGGAAGTATGCTGCACAAGCCCGTCCTAGCTGTGGCCAGGGCAGTGAGGGAAGTATGCTGCACGAGCCCGCACTAGCTGTGGCCAGGGCAGTGACGGAAGTATGCTGCACAAGCCCGTCCTAGCTGTGGCCAGGGCAGTGAGGGAAGTATGCTGCACTACCCCGCCCTAGCTGTGGCCAGGGTAGTGAGGGAAGTATGCTGCACTAGCCCGCCCTAGCTGTGGCCAGGGCAATGAGGGTAGTATGCTGCCTAAGCCCGCCCTAGCTGTGGCCAGGGCAGTGAGGGAAGTATGCTGCACTAGCCCGCCCTAGCTGTGGCTAGGGCAGTGAGAGAAGTATGCTGCACAAGCCCGCCCTAGCTGTGGCCAGGGCAGTGAGGGAAGTATGCTGCACAAGCACGCCCTAGCTGTGGCCAGGGCAGTGAGGGAAGTATGCTGCACAAGCCCGCCCTAGCTGTGGCCAGGGCAGTGAGGGAAGTATGCTGCACTAGCCCGCCCTAGCTGTGGCTAGGGCAGTGAGAGAAGTATGCTGCACAAGCCCGCCCTAGCTGTGGCCAGGGCAGTGAGGGAAGTATGCTGCACTAGCCCGCCCTAGCTGTGGCCAGGGCAGTGAGGGAAGTATGCTGCACTAGCCCGTCCTAGCTGTGGCCAGGGCAGTGAGGGGAGTATGCTGCACAAGCCTGCAGTAGCTGTGGCCAGGGCAGTGACGGAATTATGCTGCACAAGCCCGCCCTAGCTGTGGCCAGGGCAGTGAGGGAAGTATGCCGCACTAGCCCGTCCTAGCTGTGGCTAGGGCAGTGAGAGAAGTATGCTGCACAAGCCCGCCCTAGCTGTGGCCAGGGCAGTGAGGGAAGTATGCTGCACTAGCCCGCCCTAGCTGTGGCTAGGGCAGTGAGAGAAGTATGCTGCACAAGCCCGCCCTAGCTGTGGCCAGGGCAGTGAGGGAAGTATGCTGCACAAGCCTGCAGTAGCTGTGGCCAGGGCAGTGACGGAATTATGCTGCACAAGCCCGCCCTAGCTGTGGCCAGGGCAGTGAGGGAAGTATGCTGCACTAGCCCGTCCTAGCTGTGGCTAGGGCAGTGAGAGAAGTATTCTGCACAAGCCCGCCCTAGCTGTGGCCAGGGCAGTGAGGGAAGTATGCTGCACTAGCCCGTCCTAGCTGTGGCTAGGGCAGTGAGAGAAATATGCTGCACAAGCCCGCCCTAGCTGTGGCCAGGGCAGTGAGGGAAGTATGCTGCACAAGCCCGTCCTAGCTGTGGCCAGGGCAGTGAGGGAAGTATGCTGCACTAGCCCGCCCTAGCTGTGGCTAGGGCAGTGAGGGAAGTATGCTGCACTAGCCCGTCCTAGCTGTGGCTAGGGCAGTGACGGAATTATGCTGCACAAGCCCGCCCTAGCTGTGGCCGGGATGCTTTGAAAAATAGATACATATTTACGTGAATGACGTCACACGCCGTACTCGTTAGTTCTACTCGCGACAAAATTTGGACCTACCAAGCAGCAACATCCGCCCCCCTTCCCCACCCCCACTCTCCACCAAAATTTGAACTTTCTCCAGTGTTCAGCAACTAAGAAATCGGGCACATGAGCTGTTTACGTAATGACGTCCTTCATAACGCACCTATACACACATCAAAGGTTGACAGAACCGCCAGACTTACCCAAGGAATGACCAGACCAGGCTTGAAGTCGATCTAACTTTTCGTTCCAGGAACATACTGCCATACTGCACACAACATTATGTTCAGAACAGACTGACAGACAAACGTACACACACACACACAGACACACACACAGAGAAGTTCTGTACGGGTTAGAGAACGCAAATTTTACGTATCACTTCATTACACAGGAGTGCAGTGTCACTCGATGTTGTAATTAGATCATGTAATCGAGAAATCAGGCTCAGGCGTTTTTAATCTGCTTATAACATCAGAATCATACCCGGCATTAATTAATCTTCTTCCGGCGTCTCGGGAAATTATGGTGAATCATCCCGTATGACATTACTACCTCCATGAACACCCTGTATGACATTACTACCTCCATGAACACCCTGTAGGACATTCCTGCCTCCATGAACACCCTGTAGGGCATTACTATCCCCATGAACACCCTGTAGAACATTACTACCGCCATGAACACCCTGTACGGCATTACTATCTACATGAACACCATGTATGAATTACTGTTTATATCTAGGGCATTACTATCTCTATAAACACACAGTAGCACATTGTTAAATCAATAAAACCTGTATGAGATCACTGTCTTCATGAACACCCTGTATGAGATCACTATCTCCATGAACACCCTGTATGAGATCACTATCTCCATGAACATCCTGTATGAGATCACTATCTCCATGAACACCCTGTATGAGATCACTATCTCCATGAACACCCTGTATGAGATCACTATCTCCATGAACATCCTGTATGAGATCACTATCTCCATGAACACCCTGTATGAGATCACTATCTCCATGAACACCCTGTACGAGATCACTATCTCCATGAACACCCCTGTATGAGATCACTATTTCCATGAACATCCTGTATGAGATCACTATCTCCATGAAAACACAAAACGACTAGTAAGAAACACCTTCCCAAGCACCACATGACACCATAAACACCTTCCCAAGAACCACATGACACCATAAACACCTTCCCAAGAACCACATGACACCATAAACACCTTCCAAGAACCACATGACACCATAAACACCTTCCCAAGAACAACATGACACCATAAACACCTTCCCAAGCACCACATGACACCATGACACCTTCCCAAGCACCACATGACACCATAAACATCTTCTAAAGCACCACATGACCCCATGAACACCTTCCCAAGCACCACGTGACACGTAAACACTCTATTATCTAAATAAGAATATATGAAGCAAATAAGAATTCAGATATTTATTGTTAATAGTAAAATAACACATTCTTGTCTCACTGAGTCTATTCGGAATAGACTAGAACTCACTGCGGACCACACCACTCAATGAGAACGACCATCGTGAGTCTATTCCGGAACAGACTAACTTTTTAGCAAAAATCCCTTATTTCACCATTGACAAAAAAAAAATCACAATGTCTAACTCGATCCACGCGTCGACATAATCGATAAAACCGGAAATCGATACCAGCCCTTTCCTGGGACCTCACCCGCACGACTTGACGCTAACTTAGGTTGCCACAAAATACCAGCAACCAAGCAGCGTTTAAATATGCATACAATTATTTTCCACATTCATCTACAATATCCATGATTTATGACTAACTGCCAAATATTGATCAATGATCCAATTCGCGCGAACTATTTTTCTTTCTCTTGCTTTACTCGCTAATAATTCCCGCTACTATCCATTTTTTTCCCAACGACCAGATGCACTGCTTCTCGATTCCTGGCAACAACATGACTGATCACCAACTGCTGAAAACGTCACGCATTTCAAAAGCATTACTCGGCGCTAACAAGCATTACTCGGCGCTAACAAGCATTACACCTCGCTAACAAGCACTGCCACAGCTCTGGGCCTTCTTACATACAAACTACTCTATGTTTTTTTCTGCTAATTCTGATCCCGCTGTATTTCGCTACAGCAAAATGCCTCCAGTATTGCGGTGAAAATTCTGTAACTGTAATTACTACCCAAAAAGCCAACAACACGGCTTTGCTCTCTCAATGGCGAGCCACCAAGGAGCTAGTAATTTATCTCAAAGACATAAACCCACACCAAGTCGTAACGCGAGAACGCAGGACTCTCTCTGCTCAAAAGCAATTTGCTTGCTAACATTCAGGGCCAATGATGTGGGGGAGGGGAGGCAGGGAGGGAGGGTGGGAGAGGGGAGGGCGGGAGGGAGGGTGGGAGAGGTGAGATCGGGAGAAGGGAGGGCGGGAGGGAGGGTGGGAGAGGGGAGGGCGGGAGGGAGGGCGGAAGAGGGGAGGGCGGGAGGGAGGGAGGCTGGGAGAACGGAGGGTGGGAGAGGGGAGGGGCGGGAGAGGGGAGGGAGGGAGGGAGGGAGGGTGGGAGAGGGGAGGGCGGAAGGGAGGGAGGCTTGGAGAACGGAGGGTGGGAGAGGGGAGGGCTGGGAGGGGAGGGTGGGAGAGGGGAGGGCGGGAGGGAGGGAGGGTGGCAAGGAGGTTGGGAGAGGGAAGGGAGGGTGGCAGGATGGGAGAGGCGAGGGTTGGAGAGGGGAGGGTGGAAGGGCGGGAGAGGGGAGGGCGGAGGGCATTCTCTTGTTAAAACTGGGTCGCAGTTGCAAAAACCTACGATTTCAAAATAAAAGCATAAGAACGTCACAACTATAAAACGGCGACCTTGTGGCCTCCGGGCCTGCCATATCCCCAATCAATCTGTAAAACAATATTCAGGAATGTACGCGCAATCAATCCGTGAATAAAATATAAATATTCGGGCCAGTCATATATCCCCAGTCACCCCGTAAATAAAATACTTCCCATTAAAATGCACAAACACGCGCACAGGCTACACATATTTTGGAAAACATTAGTCAAATGCAATTTATTATGCTGCTACAACAGCGACTCTTCCGCAAAGCTACAATCTCTGAAGGCTACAAACCGTGGCTTTCTGAAAAGCTACAATCGTGACTTTCTGAAAAGCTATAGGGATGACTCTCAAAAGCTGCAAACGTGACTTTCTGAAAAGCTAAAACAGTAACTATGTGAAAGTTACAACCATGACTCTGAAAAGCTACAACAGTGACTGTGAAAAGCTGCGCTAGATTCTTGCTCAAAGCCAAGGCGGCAGATTCTGCGGAACTGCACAGCACTAATATTCATAAAAGTAGCTGAAAGGCCTAGAATAAGAAAAAAACACGAAAATGATTGATATTTTTCAATTTTTCAGCGTTTGTCAACATGTCATCGCACCGACTCCACAAAAAAAATCAATATAATCCCCATAAACCCGAGAGCAAAAGAAAAAAAAACTGCGGTAAAAATGTCACTTTCAGACGAAGGAAATATTGACCTACTGCTGCACCACGAGAATGCCAGAAATGAAGCTCAACCGTTCTCTGTCATGGCGTGCGTTATTTTTTCAAGCGTGGGATGGTTTTCTGTTTTTTTTTTGTTTTTTTTTGGTGTAAAGTTATGACATGTCACCAATTGGTACCCTGGAAGGAGTTAGCACTCGTTTACTCACTGACTCACTCATTCACTCACTCACTCGCTCGTTCACTCACTCATTCATCCACTCACTCCATGATGGTGGTGGTGGTGTGAGGGAGGGGG
>OX457030.1:36289526-36324633 GCA_949752745.1 Protula sp. h YS-2021 | reverse complement strand
ATGAGGAACTTTGGTCTGGGGAGGAGGGGGTGGGGTAACGACTATTCCTATAGGTTGTTCAGTACCACATGAGGAACTTTGGTCTGGGGAGGAGGGATTGGGGGTGACGACTATTCCTATAAGTTGTTCAGTACCACATGAGGAATTGGCCTGGGAGGAGGGGGTTGGGGTGACGACTATTCCTATAGGTTGTTCAGTACCACATGAGGAATTGGTCTGGGGAGGAAGGGGTGGGGGTGACGACTACTCCTATAGGTTGTTCAGTACCACATGAGGAATTGGTGTGGGGGGGAGGGGGTGGGGGTGACGACTATTCCTATAGGTTGTTCAGTACCACATGAGGAATTGGTCTGGGGAGGAGGGGGTGGGGGTGACGACTATTCCTATAGGTTGTTCAGTACCACATGAGGAACTTTGGTCTGGGGAGGAGGGGGTGGGGGTGACGACTATTCCTATAGGTTGTTCAGTACCACATGAGGAATTGGCCTGGGGAGGAGGGGTGGGGTGACGACTATTCCTATAGGTTGTTCATGTACCACATGAGGAACTTTGGTCTGGGGAGGAGGGGGTGGGGTTGACGACTATTCCTATAAGTTGTTCAGTACCACATGAGGAATTGGCCTGGGGAGGAGGGGGTGGGGGTGACGACTATTCCTATAAGTTGTTCAGTACCACATGAGGAATTGGCCTGGGGAGGAGGGGGTGGGGGTGACGACTATTCCTATAGGTTGTTCAGTACCACATGAGGAATTGGTCTGGGGAGGAGGGCGTGGGGGTGACGACTATTCCTATAGGTTGTTCAGTACCACATGAGGAATTGGTCTGGGAAGGAGGGGGTGGGGGTGACGACTATTCCTATAGGTTGTTCAGTACCACATGAGGAACTTTGGTCTGGGGAGGAGGGGGTGGGGTGACGACTATTCCGATAGGTTGTTCAGTACCACATGAGGAACTTTGGTCTGGGGAGGAGGGGGTGGGGGTGACGACCATTCCTATGGGTTGTTCAGTACCACATGAGGAACTTTGGTCTGGGGAGGAGGGGTTGGGGGTGACGACTATTCCTATAGGTTGTTCAGTACCACATGAGGAGCTTTGGTCTGGGGAGGAGGGGGTAGGGTTGACGACTATTCCTATAGGTTGTTCAGTACATGAGGAGCTTTGGTCTGGGGAGGAGGGGAGGGGGTGACGACTATTCCGATAGGTTGTTCAGTACCACATGAGGAGCTTTGGTCTGGGGAGGAGGGGGTAGGGTTGACGACTATTCCTATAGGTTGTTCAGTACATGAGGAGCTTTGGTCTGGGGAGGAGGGGATGGGGGTGACGACTATTCCTATAGGTTGTTGAGTACAACATGAGGAACTTTGGTCTGGGGAGGAGGGGGTGGGGGTGACGACTATTCCTATAGGTTGTTCAGTACATGAGCTTTGGTCTGGGGAGGATGGGGTGGGGGTGACGACTATTCCTATAGGTTGTTCAGTACCACATGAGGAACTTTGGTCTGGGGAGGAGGGTTGGGGGTGACGACTATTCCTATAGGTTGCAAAGCACCTTACTATAAATCACAGTTTTCTTAAATTTGCATGTGGAGTAGAAAAAAAAAACGCAATTTGTGTGAAATGCGAGGAGCAATCACGTGTGAAGAATTGCTTGGCAACGACACTGATCGAATCGATGCAGCCAATACGTAAAAGAGGAAAAAAAATGCCACAATAATCTTCGTTTTTGGCTTGGGCATAATGCATACATTTGGAGCCCCATTCATTCGGGTCTTTGGGATCTGCCTAAGAATGCCAGGCTGCTTGATTAACCCCATTGCGTGCTTCCTAAAGCTTATGGGACCAGGGTCGGGCTTGGGTTGGGGGCATGAACATTCAATTTAACCTTTTCTGGTAGCTCTGTAGCAGCGAAAAAATAAATAGAAGATCACAAATAAATTAGAGCCACGTCAAAAATAAAAGATCACAAATAGAATTGATCATAACTAAAAGGTCAAAGGTCATTCATAAAATATGTACGGAGTTGTGTGGAGGGAGGGGGGGGGGGGGGGCTAGCTTGAGGAAGCGTGTATTCTAATGTTCAAGTCAATGCGTGACGTCACAAATCTGTGGGGGCGGGGAACGAGGGAAGGGGAGATTCAAAAGGTCCGAAATCTTGACGGACGCTCTTGATCGACTGACCCTGAATTGACGTTCTCTGACTGCAGGCATGATGTGCCCATACAAGACGCTTTTCTGGTGACATACATAAAGCACGCAGACAGTGCTTCACTTACAAAACAAGGCTGTTAGGCTTCTTTTTTTTGCCACATTTTCTACTCTTTTGTGGCATGCCCTTTACTCCACGAGACATACAGTTACTCCAATTTACGTTAAAGCGACATTTTTAAACAAATCCAAACACCAGTAACCAGCCACATTGCCACGATTAAAACAGTGATGACCACATGTGCACATTTCTAACAGCGATGACCACATGCGCACATTTCTAACAGCGATGACCACATGTGCACATTTCTAACAGCGATGACCACATGTGCACATTTCTAACAGCGATGACCACATGTGCACATTTCTAACAGCGATGACCACATGTGCACATTTCTAACAGCGATGACCACATGTGCATATTTCTAACAGCGATGACCACATGTGCACATTTCTAACAGCGATGACCACATGTGCACATTTCTAAAAGCGATGACCACATGTGCACATTTCTAACAGCGATGACCACATGTGCACATTTCTAACAGCGATGACCACATGTGCACATTTCTAAAAGCGATGACCACATGTGCACATTTCTAACAGCGATGACCACATGTGCACATTTCTAACAGCGATGACCACATGTGCACATTTCTAACAGCGATGACCACATGTGCACATTTCTAACAGCGATGACCACATGTGCACATTTCTAACAGCGATGACCACATGTGCACATTTCTAAAAGCGATGACCACATGTGCACATTTCTAACAGCGATGACCACATGTGCACATTTCTAAAAGCGATGACCACATGTGCACATTTCTAACAGCGATGACCACATGTGCACATTTCTAACAGTCAGACAGGCTGTCAAGAAAGTAAGAGCCTAAAAACCCTGCGTGGTTAAAACAATCATAGCGCTTTTTTCTTTTTCACAGGGAAGAGCGCTGGGAAGGACCATGGCAGTTCTCGGCCTGGGCCCAATCGAAATCGTGACGTAACAAGCACAAGCAAGAATCCGAGCTGTAGTACCACCCATAGCTGTGATGTCATCGATACAGGCGAGTACTTGCATACAGGTATCGCCCCTGTTAGTGAAAGTATTGAAGCGAATACCAGACGAATACTCGGTGTACAGTTACCACCCCTATTAGTGGCCAGTATCAAAACGCATACCAGGCGAGTACTCGGTGTACAGTTATCACCCCTGTTAGTGGCCAGTATCAAAGCGCATACCAGGCGAGTACTCGGTGTACAGTTATCACCCCTGTTAGTGGCCAGTATCAAAGCACATACCAGGCGAGTACTCGGTGTACAGTTATCACCCCTGTTAGTGGCCAGTATCAAAGCACATACCAGGCGAGTACTCGGTGTACAGTTATCACCCCTGTTAGTGGTCAGTATCAAAGCACATACCAGGCGAGTATTCGGTGTACAGTTATCACCCCTGTTAGTGGCCAGTATTGAAGTGGGCGAGTACTCGGTGTACAGTTATCACCCCTGTTAGTGGCCAGTATTGAAGCGCACACCAGACGCAGAAGAACACCCGGACATCAGCTGCCACCCCATCCGCTACTGATCACTGCACTGAGGTACGGGGAGTTCTCAAACACCAGAAGTGAACAAGTGTTACAAACACGCCCATGCAAATGCACCCTGCACCAGAGAAAAAAAAAACATTTTACTTTGCTTTGCACTTGGCACTCAAAAAAGGGCGAATCCACACCTGAGTCTTGTAAATTCTTCTACTTGCTGCGCTCCAGCCAAAAGCGAGAAAAAAAAGACGACATATATCATGAATGTTCTGTTTGGTGATTAGCGTACACGGAAATACTTCTTAGGATTGCCTGCTGTGGCTCTGTTTCTTTGCGGCGCTCTCACACAAATGTCCCAAGCTGTGCAGCAACAAAAAATGCACTCATTAATTAAACCCTTCAAGAAGCCTTTTGATTAACAGAACTCGGAAAAAAATGTAGAATGATTTTCTGAAGTTTTATGTAACCGTCTTTTTTCATGCAGGGATTGATATCAACTCGGCCCCCCCCTACCCCCACCCCCGCCCGAAACTCTTTTTTCACTATCTGCGTATAAACATTGCTGTGGTTGAAATAGAGAGAAAAAGTGCAACGACCGGTTTCATTAAAGGACATTTTTCACGTAGTTCTCAATGTAATCTCTAAAAAATACATTTCTGACACTGTCAGTGGTTTCTTCACACGGTGCCAATTTGACTAACAGAACTCGGAAAAAATGTAGAACGACTCTGTGAAATTTATGCAACTGTCTTTTTTCATGCAGGGATTCATATCAACACGGCTCCCCTACCGTACTGTAAATGCAACCTCACCGACTCCCCCCCCCCCCCCCCCATAACACAAATACATCACGCTGATGTAAAACAAGCCTATATGATGACCACCCCACCGATCACCCCCACCCCGATAACACAAAACGCTGGTGTGAAACAAGACTGAAATTGCCACCCCACCGATCACCCCCCCCCCCACCCCGATAACACAAAACGTTGGTGTGAAACAAGACTGAAATGACCACCCCACCGATCACCCCCACCCCAAAAACACAAACACGAAACGCTGATGTGAAACAAGACTGTAAATGGCTATCCCACCGATCGCCAAAACGCTCGGCCCATCAGCTTCGTGAAGTGCGGCACATTAATATCACTTGAGGTTTGTTCTGTTATCTACTGACTGCTTGTTCCCTTCTTCATATTTCTTCTGTTCTGAGAGCAGTTTTCCCGTTTTTTACTCTTGTCGCATTGCGAAATGAGCTCAGCTGGCCTAACGTTGTCCAGCGAACAGTTTTCCCTTTTTTTCTCGATCTTCACTCAATTTTTACTTCACACTCGCCAAAGCATTCTCTCAACTCTCAAAGCCCATGAAAACAACTAGAGCGGCCAGTGCACAACAACATCATTCAAACAAAGGTCTTAACCAGCAGCTTTCCCCTCCTCCTGCCTCCTTTTCCACCGTTTGCGCCTTCTGATGTTTAGGAAGTTTGGTGTGGACCATTCTGTACCATTTTCAAAATTATAAAATTTATATACGAATACTATATCTGATGTGCCCAGAAGTTGGGCAACGCAATACCTTTACCTCTTTTTGAAAGGGGGAGATATGTAATCTGAGTAATGGTTATCTTAATCCTCATTTTCCATACATGTCCAGGTCCAGCAATGTGACATGCGGTCACTATAAACTGGGCTCATACTCTCGCCTTTGTTAATCCGGGTCTAGAATGCGGTAGATGCTAACAGGTTTGTTGTATCCCGGTTTTTGAGGAGATCACGGACAGGCAGATTTTATTGTATTTTTTTTATCCGGGTCACAAACATGCAGGTTTTACTGTATTTTTTTACCTGGGTCACGAACAGACAGGCTTTACTGTACATCTTTTTTTCACACGTCGTTACATCGCCAATTCCCTACTTCATTGGTAATTTTTTGTCTACCCTTGATTTCGTACATTCTTCTCAGAAAAAGCACTGGTGCCGAAATGGTGAGCTGTTTCTCGTAGCACCAGGTGCTCGCAGCAGGTACCCCGCTTAAAAGTGTCGCTCGAGGATTATCGTGTTAGCCCAAGGCCACAGTACGCTTGAGGTCATATGACGTCACACGTTGTGCTTTATATACCAAATATACATTATGAATCGTCGGACCAACCAAAGGCATTATCTCACCAAGTGTGAAGCTAATCCGACGTTTCGTTCTGACGCAGTAATGACGCAGTTACCACGTTTTCGCGTCCGATGACGTCACATGTTGTCCAGTTTACGTCAAGTAGAATCTCACGCAGCGGACAAACCCAAGGCACAAATCCCACCAAGCTGGAAACTGATGCGACGTTTAATATTTAACAAAACAAGGCGTCTACAACAGACACACAAACGAAATGCACAAGAACAACACGGGGAAAACACAACGACTTGCCGTGTCCACTGAATCTGTGCGTGTTGGGGACATACAGGGTTCGTACAATGCCGAGACGGCCAATTTCCAGAACTTTTCCAGGACCATTATATATATATATACAGTATATATATATATATATATATATGCTCGATTACATAGATTATATACACGCAAATAAAAAAGATTTTTTAGTGAAAGCACCCCCCCCCCCGGCCCTACCATCCTGTCCACTCATTTTATTAAAAACTAGAGCAGTGTGCACAGCCCACATATTCCCCACAGGCCCCCCTATCAGTTAAACACGGCCATCAATAGTCAATCAAGAGCTGCAAATTTTCAAAGTCCAGTTGGTGCATTTTCCTTGGACGAACCTGGCCCATTTACAATACCGATCTGTGTTTGTTCCCATAGAAGCTACATACCAAGTTTCATTAAATCCTTGCAGCAGTTTTTAAGTTATCGTGTTAACAAGCTCTTGATGACAGACCGACCGATGCGCGGTCGATCGCATATATTCCCCCCTGTGGGGAATAAATAAACAAATATCGGCGCAAACAAATGATTCTCTGTTGACCCATATAAGTCTGGACTTAATTTTTTTCGGGTGATTTTCAATTCCAGGACTTTTTCGTCTTTTTTCAGGACTTTCTTCCTATCGACGCATTTTCCAGGACTTCCAGGTCATCGTACGTACCTGGACCATATATACACAAAGACAAGAATTAACCTCTCCTCCCCTCCCACCCCCCCGCCCCAAACTCCTACCGCAATAGACGAACCTGAGATAACAACTGGCTAAAAAGAATTAACTTTGAGCACTGGCCCATTTTTTAGCGTATAGTAAAAAGAAATAATAAATGAGCCGATCACGGTGATATACAAGTAAGGGGGCTTACCTTCCAGCTGCTGGCCTGTGAAGTCCTCACGACTCTGAAAACCCAAAAGTAAACCATGTACAGTGTTGCCAGTCAAGATTTTGCAATAAAATTACGGACAAATGGTTAAAAAAGTAAGCCAGGGCTATAAAAAAAGTACCAAAAAAAAAAACAAAAAAACAAAAAAAAAAAACTACTCTTTCAGAAGCATTTTTTACATCAGTGAATGCCGTTTTATAGAAAGATGCAAAGAACATTCTTAAAACATAGGCATCTGAGATGCAAAGCCCTCAGCCCTAGGGAACATACTCTAAACTAGAGCAGTGTGCATGGCCCACATATTTCCCACAGGCCCCCCATCAGTTAAACATGGCCATCAATAGTCAATCAAGAGCTGCAAATTTTCCAAGTCCAGTTGGTGCATTTTCCTTGGACGAACCTGGCCCATTTACAATACCGATCTGTGTTTGTTCAAACAGAAGCTATACACCAAGTTTCATCAAAATCCCGCAGTTGTTCTTGAGTAACAAACTCATTCCGACGCTGAATAATTTCCAGGATATGGTAAATTTCCATTTGGTTGATTTTCCTTGGGCCAACTTAACTCATCTACACTAGCGATCCTTGTTAGTGCCCATAGAAGCTACATACCAAGCTTCATTAAAATCCCTGCAGTTGCCCTTGAAATATCGTGTTAACAAACTCATTCTAATGCTGCATAGTTTCCAGGATTTGGTAAATTTCAGTCCATTTGGTTCATTATCCTTGGGCCACCGTAACCCATTTACAATACCGATCCTTGTTAGTGCCCACAGAAGCTACACACCAAGTTTCATGAAAATCCTTACAGTTGTTCTTGAGATATCCTGTTAACAATAGTCCAGAGGTCGATTTTCCTTGGACGAACCTGGCCCATTTACAATACCGATCTGTGTTTGTTCCCATAGTAGCTACATACCAAGTTTCATTAAACTCCTTGCAGGAGTTCTTAAGTTATCGTGTTAACAAGCTCTTGATGACAGACCGACCGACAGACCGACACGCGATCGATCGCATATATTCCCTGTGGGGAATAATTACGGCAAAAACCGGGATGGCAAATTTCAGTGCACCCAACGGCGCTGAAACTGGAACGACAAATTTCAGTGCACCCAACGGCGCTGACCATAAGCATCATTTGGTGATACGTCGCGCGCCTATGGATCGATTTTTTTAAACGACTAATTTTTTTAACGACTTAATGCAGGCTTATTATAAAGTGGTCCCGACTTTTTGTCCCCTCTACCTCATACACAGAAAAAAGAAAGCACATGGTAGAGCAACGCAAAACATTGAAGATTTCCTGGCTGCCAGCACTGCCCACTGACAAAGTTCTAGCGATAAGGAATCAAATCGTGTCATTTTGGTTGGCAAAAGAAAAAAAATTCTAGCGGGCGGGCACAGTTCTGCCGGTTGGGAAGGATACTGAATCAAAATAATATAATAGCAATAATAACAAAGAAGGAGCAAAAAATCCGAACCAATAAAAGACTATCTTGGCAGCCTTGAAATTGTGTCAGTGTCATAATGAAGAGAACGTGCGTCTAAAACACACCACCACCAATATTTAAAATTCTATCCAGGAGAAAAAATTTCTCGGTACAAAATTGTTATTTGACCACTGTCCATAATTAATAATGAGCCATTTATTCGATACACATTTTCGGAATTAAGCCAAATCACAATTCGGGCTTTCCGAATGAAATTGGAAAAATTCTGCGTTTCGAATACAAACTAACCGGGTAAAAAATGAAACAAAAATGATAGAGAGATTTCGCCTAAATGTCAAATTTCTCTTGCACCAAAGAGCAATCGTGTTTTTAACAACCCGTGTGTTATTTTAAAATTTAAGAAAAAATCATTAGAAGTTTTAACAAATAGTATTAAGTTTCAATTTCCTTTATGTTCAGAGTATGACCTGCTTTTGCTATATTTCTTCTATCTTTTTCTATCATTTCTTTCATTTTTACCCGATTCCCTCGGCAGTTGAAATGCAAAATTCTTGCGCATTTTGTTCGAAACATCCGAAGTGTGATTTGTTTTATAACGCTACTTGAAGATGCGCATAGATTGGAAAAACTGGCATCAGTAGTAGGTTCTTTCATCAAAACTGGCTATTGATGTCATAGAAAGACCGCAAGAGTCACCTAAGATTAGGTAAATACGGTAAAGGTGCAATTGACTTATTATGCTATACTGTTCAATTTCACTGCTGCTTGCGTCGTATTAGTCCCAGTGGACCCTTTCTGTCTTCCTAGGTCAGAAAGGGTCACAGCTCCTGTAATAGAAATGGCCACTGATCTAAATTTTTCGAGGCTCAGGATCGTTCGGCGGACGTTTCAGGACACCGAGGTTCGGACTAGCAGGTTTTTTTCTTTAAAAAAAAAAACACACTGAGAAGTATCCTGGCGCATTATTTTAGACCCCGGCCAAACTACAAAACTTGAGTAAAGAGTGGTTTTGCAACTGTGGATTCAGTATCGTTGTGGGCTATAGTGGGGGATTCTATATCCCGATCTAAAGAAAAAATCTATTTTTCTCATTACAAAATTGTTATCTGACCACAAAAATTTAGTCCTAGATGACTCGTGCTTCCCAGCAAGAGTCATAGTTCCTACAATATAACTTGTCATTGATCTCAATTTTCCAATCTCGGCGCACGACTGGGGCTAACGGCGTTATTTTAGAAACGGTGCATCACATAAATAGACCAATTATAAATTATGGCGCACAATTTTTATGGTCAAATAACAATTTTGTAACGAGATAAATAGATGTTTTCTTCAGATCAGAATATAGAATCTCCCATTATCGCCCACAACAACAATGAATCTACAGTTGCAAAACCACTCTTTATTCCACTTTGGTAGTTTGGCCGAGGTCGAAAACAGTGCGCCAGGATACTTCTCAGTGTGCTTTTTAAGAAAAGGCTTGCTACTCCGAAACTCGGGGTCCTGGAGCGTTCGCCGAAAGATCTAGAGCCTCGAAAATTGAGATCAATGTTCATTCCTATTACAGGAACTGTGACCCTTTCTGACCTAGGAAGACAGAAAGGGTCCACTGGGACTAACAAAAATTGTGCGCCATAATTTATAATTGGGTTATTCATGTGATGCACCCTTTCTAAAATAGCGCCATCAGCCCCATTCGTGTGCCGAGATTAACAAAATTGAGATCAATGGTATGTTATATTATAGGAACTATGACTCTTGCTTGGAAGGAGGCAAGAGTCATCCAGGACTGGCGTCGTATGACCTCGAAAGTAGAACGAAGATCATTTGTTCCAGATAAAAATTAGATAAAAAAGATTTGAAATGACATTTTAATGTGGCATATACGTCTCTAGAAAAGTGTTACTAATACAGCATAATACTACACTGGAATCTCAAAAACGTCCCGAATCACTTTCAAATGAAAGGCGTTGCTACCCTTCCAGCTGATGGGCGATAATTGAATCACTTCAGAAATGTAACATGTTCAGGAACTTATTTTACAACGACGGGGCAGTGATACATCATAATATATTCACACTTACCATGACAGAAAACTAATACACTAATTTCAAGCTGTAATTTATATTTCACATTTTTGCAGGTAACGAATTTTGCCATTAAAAATATTTTTTGACATAATTTATGTAAAAATACCCGAAAATGAAAATAGCCATAAGTCCTAGTGCAGAATGCTGTATTTACCATAATGAATAAGAATGCGAGAGTCTTGTGCTGGAGTTGAATTTGGCTTATAACAGAGAAAAGTGGACTTAATTCTGTTTTGACTGAACGTGAGTATAAAATTGTTTTAGGTCCGCATAAAACGTTCTAGTTTCCCTAAAGATAAACAGTAATGTGTACACCATCAAGAACATTTAAAAACATCTTTCAATGAGTTCAGCGTATTTAATTTGGCGCACTTTATTGTTTTTATATTGCTAGCATATAAAAGCAATTTTATAAGTTTTTAGTAAGGTACCACTTCGCCAGTTTTTAGTGGATTTCAAAAAATAATACACTATGTCACTTTGACAATATATATATTTATTGTGATTAGTTGTAGAAGACTGGGTCTTATAATTTTGAGAACTGTTTCTGACAAATTTCTGAAGTCTCAAAGCAATATATACCTAACGTGCCATTTTATCATTTTTTGCTTGATTTCAAAAATAACACGATGTGGCACGTTTATGTGGCAAGACAAAATTCGGCGTTTCATTATCAGCTATGGATGGATAGATGGAAATAACATATCAATCGCCTTCAGAGAAATCGACTGAAACGTAAAATTTTGTGTCAAAGAAAATTTTTGACCAACGAAGAGCCGACCCTTCAATATTTTTGGCCGACTACATAAGTAATTTCTCTTACATACCGAAAAAAATTGAATTGCAGGTGTGAGGCGTCGTATTACGACTTTGGACATCTGCAGTATGTATTTTTCACTGCGTAGGATTTGAAAAGGTTTCTAACAACTGTCCTGAAGAACACTAGACTGGCCAGTGTTTTTGTTAAAACAAAAACGGATATGTCTCCCCTGCCCCCCAATCAGTCACATGAATAAAAAATCCTTGCTTAAAAGTACAACATTGGCGAGCCCAAAACAAAAAAAATGAAAAAATCGCCAAAAATACATTTTTACAGAAAATGAAAAAAAAACTTCGCAGTAAACATTTCCACTAAATATGAGTTCTTCTTGCCATGTTTCAGCCTAATGGAACAAACCGTTTTCTTAGATATCGCAACAATATGGCCCAAAAAGTTAAAATTCAAAAATAAAAAAAATCGCCAAAAATACATTTTCAACGGAAATGAAGAAAACTTCGCAGTAAACATTTGCACTTTATGTGGGTTCTTCTTGCCACGTTTCAGCATAATTCAACAAACTGTTTCGGAGATATCGCAACAATATGACCCAAAAAAGTTAAAAACCAAAAATTTAAAAATTCGCCAAAAATACATATTCAGCGGAAATGAAGAAAAACTTGGCACTATACATTTGCGCTACATGTGTATTCTTTTTGCGACATCTGAGCCTTATCCAACGAACTGTTTTGGAGATATAGCCTGCCAAAGTGAAAAAACGCACGAACCCCCCCCCCCCATGTTCAAAAATTTGCCAAAAATAGAATTTTTGAAAAAACGAAAAAAAAAAAAAAAAAATAACACCGACATCATCTAGACATGTACCCCAATATGTATGTATGTTTAGAGAAAATGCTATATATGTCTCCCTTAGGGGGAGACATATAATTCCGACTATCGACGCAAAATATGTAAATTTTAATCAATTTTCCATTCAAATGCCGATCTGTCAGTTTAAAAAATAACACGATATCCCACATCTGCAACTCGTATTTTTTCTGTCATGAGAGAAATGGTCTGGCAAAACATAACACCTCCACGATTAAGTACGGACGGACAGATATGCTAAGACCTTTCTGTCTCCCCGTACGAGACATATAATTAGGCGAGGCCGCCTTTGGTAATTTCCTTTGCGAGGCGAGCTTGTATAAACTAGAGACAATACCTGCAAGTCTTTACTGGCCATGTATCGCCGTCCTTTTTGTCCCTTATGAGTTGTCAGACACAGTAAGTTCTATTATAATTATCCTATAACGAACTTTTTTTGGGGTGAAAAACAAACTACCTCATGTTGTATCCTTTCTTTCTTCCCTTTTTTTGTCAGTGGAAGATTATTAAAATTTTCTGCTGTTAGTTAATAACTGACGTATTTTCTTCGCTTATGAAGTTTGTGTTGAATGGCTATGTACGTATTAGAATATGCGCTAATAAGGAGTCATATTATCTATAAGATGTATTTGGTATCTGACAGATCAGATGTAAAGCACTCTCTTTCATTTTTCTTTTTTATTTGTCTCTAGGGGGTGGGGGGGGGGGGTGCTTTAACAGCTTCCTCAACGGGAAGAGCTGCAAATGTGCAAATAAGATTATCATTTCAGTGTACTTATTAGTTTTTCCAGTAAATATATCAGGTGATGGTGTCATTTCAGGCAACAGCCGATTTTTGTAGCCACATAAGGCAGGAGTTGGTGGAATCATCACTATCAACTTAACCTACTAAAAACCTTGACCTTGACCGTGATTGACCACGAGCATTCCCCAAATAAACTCAAAATTTCCAAAAATTAAGTTCGACCGAAGAACCTTTTTTTTTAGAAAGAATAAAATCGCAGGCCTCCGGAGGACTTTTTCTCAAAAATTAGGATGAGAAACACGCTAAAAGCAGTCCTATGGCTGAAGATATCACAATGACACACACATAATAAATAATAGCCAGGAAGTTTAATAAAAATGAATTAAAATTTCTGGCAAACTAAAACATACTGTGAAACAGACTTTTTACGTACTGGAATAACAGAACCCAATAACGGCAGTAAATTCTTTCAAAACTGAGCTTCTCTAAGATCAAAAATTTTCCTTCTTTTTTAACCAAAAGGCCGCAAAGAAAACTCCTTATGTTTTTTTTCATATGTTTTCAGTTTTACCAAATACTGACATTTTCTTTCTTTTTATTTTTTTATTTTTTTTTGGAGGGGACGGGGTGGGGGGGGGGGGGTAGGCTTCCGCCGTTTTCAAGCTTCCTGAATTCCATGGTCTTGTTTTAACGCCCACAGTGTCACCCGATGTTATTTGAAGAGTAGTTGTACTAGGCCAGGAAAAAAACAATCGTGGTTCTCATCCAAGGCTGGTTCGCTGAAAGGGCAAATGAAAAAAAAAAAAAAAAGAATCAATCAAACGTGGTCAAAAAAATGTGAGTGAAGAGACTGACCGGCTGGGTGTCAAAAATGTGATAGTTACAAAAAAAAAAAATACTCGACAGGCAGAAAAAGTACTGAAAGTTATCTGTCGGAAGAGAATTTCAGCCTGGTCACAAAAATTTGGCCCTGAAGTGTGTTATTTTTTCGAGAAAAAAATCACCGGCAGGCCAGGCTGATTAAAACATTGGAATGGAAAATAAAATATTTTTTCTTGGCCTTATGTAGATATAATTTTTACCTCTTCAGAATATGCACTACACTTCTGAATATTTGTGTAAGTTTATCAAGACTTATCTAAACGCGAGATAGCTTATCTAAAAACGCGACATTTACAACTAAAACTACATACCACCTTAATCTGCTTAATTGCTATGAAGGAGGATGTCGTGTGAGTTGTTTGTAAAGTTGTGCTTTCCATTACATTTGTGCCCCATCCATGTCCCCCCATGAGCACACAAATCCCCCGCGAGCACTCCCTCTCCCGCGAGCACTCCCTCTCCCGAGAGCACACCCTCCCCCGCGAGCACTCCCTCCCCCGCGAGCACTACCTCTCCCGAGAGCACACCTCTTCCTCCGAGACGAGAGCACTTGAAAGATGAAATCTTAAATAAATTAGTTAGATTAGTTAATAAAGATTGTCTTATCACTTTGTATGTAAGGAGGTCTGATAGACGGGGTGAGGGGAGAGGATTGTTCACAATGTGCCGAAGCATAAACGGCGTGCCAGATCAAAAATGCTCCTCAATGTGTGGCCGCTGCCTTAACTGATCTAATTGTGTCATAATGTACTAATGTTGTGCGTAGAAAAGACCTTTCCTATAATGACAACATTGTGTCCATATTTATATATATATATATATATATATATATATATATATATATATATATAGATAGATAGATAGATAGATAGATAGATAGATAGATAGCAGGCGGACCAGTTGGTCACACTGAACCATATACCACTCAAACGCTTGCTGTTAGCCTTAAATCGTTTTTATGAGTTTCCTGGACAATGAGAAGCGACACTTTTTTGTCTTTTCTTTTTTTCGCATCGCTATTGTTTTAGCTATATATTCTTACACAAGTTAAAATTTTAGAATTTTAGAATTTGGAATATTTTTATTCTTCTTTTTGAAATTCAGTGTTCGTGTTCAATCACTTTTTAGAGGGCAATTTACTGACTGTTAGGAATTCGGTCTAGTTTATAGGCTCGCGTCATAAAGAACGTAACACAAAAACGATACATAAATGCGATAAATGTTTCTATCAGATTACGGAGTGCCCATATCCAGGCTGATCCAGACTGAGGTGTCCATATTGATTTCATTGGCGTATTGATCCTGATCGCCTTTTACCAACCGACAAATCGGTGTCAGTGCCCTTATATGGAGCACTGTATCTACCTTATTACAAGCAAGGGGTTTTTACGTTAACGAGTATTCTGTGTTTACAGTTGCTATTGTTATTACAGTGATATACTGAGCAGTACGTAAGAGTGAACAACCAGATATTGACAATTATTTGTTGTATTAAGACTGAAATTGCAGTACGAGATACAACGATATTTGTTTGTAATTATTATCTATTGTATTTTGTAAACAACATAAATTAAAAGCCAGAAATTACCAGAGTGGATATATTTTAGGTGAGATCAGAACTTAGATGTGATAGCACCTCCATGCGGTAACGGTTGACAGTATCCCTCCTGGATGGGCACAGCTTAATACAGTGGCGGGGGGGGGGGGGGGATGGGGAGGGATGGACAGAGGTTAATACGGTGGCGGGGGGGGAGGGATGGACAGAGGTTAAGAGGCTGACGGGGGGGGGGCGTAGATATGGCAGCATCTCCGTGCGGTAACGGTTGACAGTATCCCTCCTGGATGGGCAGAGCTTAATACGGTGGCCGGGGGGGGGGGGGATGGGGAGGGATGGACAGAGGTTAATACGGTGGCGGGGTAAAGGTGGGAATAGCGTAGATATGACAATCGCGCGGTAACGTTTAACACTATCCCTCCTCGACGGACGGGGGTTAAGAGGCTGACGGGGGGGGGGGGGGGCGTAGATATGGCAGCATCTCCGTGCGGTAACGGGTTGACAGTATCCCTCCTCGATATGGACGGCGAGTAATAGGGGTGGCAGGGGGGATGTAAGTTAGGATGAAGCGATGGGATAAAAACTGGCCAGGAAATACATAAACCAAAATGAGATGTTTTCAGGTTTGAAGCAGGTTTGTTGTGAATGGGGTTAAAACCTGTAAATATTAAAAAAAATGGTTCTTTTTTTTTAAAAAAATGAGGACAGACGTTTAACTATAGACAGGTTTTTCCTTGATGGATATTTAGTGTATTTAAATATATTCATTTACTGGAGCATTCAAAACCTGCGCTTGATAAAATACAGGCTATAATATAATATAATTACCGGAAGCTAATTGAATGTCATCTTCATATTTACCCGATACCTGAACACGCCTTAAGTTTGAAAAAATCAAAGACATGGCATTAAATTAATTATACGCACAAGTAACTAAAATATATGTAATTGTTAAAGAGATATCTAAAACCTTAATTTTGTTGTGTGTTTTTTTTCGGAAGTTTCTCTATATAATAGCTATTTTTTTTGTTACTTTTTCTTTGTTTGTTTCTTTCCTTCTTGTTTTTCTTCTTCTTCTTCTTCTTCTTCTTCATCTTCTTCAATAATATTAATTTTAATGTTAATTTTCTGTTTTAGTTCGCACGCAATGAGTTACAAAAGTGTCTGGTGGTATCCCAATTACACCGAATATGGCCACGGGGTCAAGGACACGAAAACCTGGCAGACGGTAAAAGCTTCTTCAGTAAAACTGGATGATAGTATTGCGGAGGGCGAGAGACGGGCTCTAGCCCCCCCCCCCCCCCACCCACTCCCCAACCCCCACCCCTTTCTCTGATCCACGATGCGCTGTTAGGTCGTTTTTATCCGTAAAATAACGGTTATTAACATTCATGTAGGTCAGAAAGGGGCAATGTTGGTATTTTGAACTTTCATTTCACATTGTTTTACTGTATTTATTTTACAGTCGAATCTCTATGTAAGAAAATAATAATTAGGCCTTTCATTTTAAATTTACGAGATCATATTGCTATATTTAGCAACATCCAGGGACTGTTTCATATATATACGCCGAAAACTGCCAAAATAATAAAAAAACAGTGTAGACGGGGCCTCCTGCCCCGGTACTCACAAAAGTTAACTGTGCATTTAACTGTTCTCCTGAAAGCCAAAATCTGTTGCTCTAGCTGCATCACGCCACCAATTTTAGGTACATTTTTATTTGTTAAACAGGATAAATGTATTAATTTACTGTCGGATGTTTTGGTTGCCAACGGAGCAGTTAACGGAATCAGTTACAGCAGAGTTAACTTCTGTGAATACAGTCAGTGTGGTTTAAGGGTCGGTGTACGGCACGGTGTAATGTCGCTGGTTAAAAAAAACTTTTCAACTGAGGATACTACAATAATTTTTCTGTTTTATCACAGGTTCAAGACCAGTATCGAAGACCAAATTCCCTGTATGACCTAAGATACTATGATCTGCCAACAGAAAATTACCAGGCCATGCTGTACTATCGCTTGCCACGGCTAGGGCAGCCGGAATATAGGGCCACATTCCGGGACAAACCGCACACCGTAGCGCGACACTACCCCGGGCCGGACCCCAGGGGCAAAGCGACGGGGTTCCACGGCCGGATCTACCACGAATCTGGCCCAACACAATTCAAATATAACGGACCCGCAAAAGATGATTTGTATTGGCTAGAAAGGCCACCCTATCTGCCGACGTTTGCAAAAGAGAAGCCGAAATCACCGACTAATTGCGACGAAGAGCCGACGGCGGGCAGACCATCATCTCAACAATCCACGCCCAACCCCGGGGCACGAGCACGGCTCATGGATCTGTGATCTCTCCTTAATCTGACATTTTATGAACATGTGACAGTGCTGCATGAATAGACTTTGTTGAAATAGGTCTTTTTTGGTACAGCTGTAGCTTTGTATATTTAAGACATTCGTTGATTTAAAAAAAATATTGCTTTGTAATTTCTTTCCAGGAAATCATTACAAATTTAATAAATTTTCTTATTTTCTTGGAGCAATCAAGTCGTGTGTTTGTTGATCAAACAAGCAAGACCTAATGTTATGTTATAACAGACTTTTTGATGCTGTCCGTTTATGGCACCAAGTCGTTCTAATAAATAGCCCCACAGCTGATAAGCAGCAGTTGATTGGTTGCTCTTCACCGTTCGGGTATACATGCCACATACCGCCGAAAGTGCGAGTCAGTGACACGTTACAACTAAATCCGTTTGCCTAATGATATAACAGTTTGGACTGCGGAAGGTTTTTTTATTAGCAGTTCTTCCAAAATGGCCCTCCCCCACCCCCCACCTTATTCACGGCGATTATATTCTTCAGATCCAATGAAAATGACGTCAGTTCCGGGGAGGCAATTGCAAGCAACATCGAATACTATCAACTGGTATGACTGCTCCACTCAAAATGTAGCACACACCTGAAGAATTCAAAGTGTGGTTGCAATTAAAAAAGACAGCACACACCTGCAGAATTCAAAGCGTGATTGCAATTAAAAAATATAGCACACACCTGCCGAATTCAAAGCCTGCTTGTAATTAAGAAAATATAGCACACATGTGGAAAATTGTAGCTACAAAAATAAAAAATTCCGCTATTCCATAAATTATTTTCTTATTTTCTTTGGGGGGCGGATATAATTTTTTTTTAATACTCGTGATAATTGTCACATCAATTTAGTCAAAGAGCATCCATGAAGTCCATACGCGAAGAATGTCGCGACTTCTTGACCCCCACCCCCCCTCACCAACCAACTCCCCCACCCCCTCTTCCCACCGTAAGAACGACTTTGAAACGAACATTTGTGAAGTTCAGTCAATTTGGTATTTCGGCGAGATCATTTTTGATATATGAAAGATAAAAATCGTCCATTTCTGCGACATTCGATTTATCGGTAGTCTGTTCTGGAACAGCCTACCAACTAACCTCTGGCTTCTTATTAGTCTTCAGAAATCTCATTTTAAATAATACAGTATTTAAAATAATTCAACAATAATAAAAATAAAGCAGAAAAAAATTAAAAAGCCCTTACCAGAAAAATAGAAGGTGTATACGTAAGAGCGCGTGACGTCAAAGAGCCAACCTAAAATAGAAAGACAGAGATGACATTCGGAAGGAAAGCAGTTGATTGCAATTCGCAAGCTAGATTCCATAGGAACATCTAAAATACATTTCATAAACAACACATGAGGAAGATAAGAAGAGAAATAATTCTTGGCCGAATTCT
This sequence comes from Protula sp. h YS-2021, assembly GCA_949752745.1. Classification (NCBI taxonomy): domain Eukaryota; kingdom Metazoa; phylum Annelida; class Polychaeta; order Sabellida; family Serpulidae; genus Protula; species Protula sp. h YS-2021. Next base: position 36,305,441 of record OX457030.1, on the reverse strand, counting down.
TTTCAACAAGCATGTCCAGGGACATGGTGACCAGCCGTGACCTACAGAATATATATCCAAGAATCACAGACAAAATCATGATCAAATTGGCAGACAGCGGTTACGAAAAAAAGCCGTAACTGAATGGAGAAAATATTCGCTCACTTGCTCGGTGTAGTTGTCATCACAGCGTACCAAATCAAAGTGAGCGGCCATACTCAAAATTGTGGGAGAAGAAGCAATTTGAAAATTAGACACAAAAAAAATTAAAAAATGTCCCCCATTTGGTCAATTTTTTTCGGAACGCCAAAACGATAAATTTTTCAAAAGAGGCCTACCCAGGGAGTATTCGTGGAAAATTTGAAGAAAATCTGATCAAAATTGTGGGATAAGAAGCATTTTGAAAATTGGCAACCACAAAATTACAAATGTCCCCCATTTGGCCAATTTTAGGCGGATCGCCAAAAAGAGTAATTTTTCAAGACAGGTCTAGCTAGAGAACAACTATCCAAAATAGGAAAGGAATCCGATCAAAATTGTACGAGAAGAAGCAATTTGAAAATTCGACACCAAAAAATAACAAAAAAATGTCCCCCATTTGGCCAATTTTTGGCGGATCGCCAAAATGAGTAATTTTTCAAAAGAGGTCAACCTATGGAATATGGGTGCAAAATTTGAAGAAAATCTGACCAAAACTGTGGGAGAAGAAGCATTTTGAAAATTGGCAACCACAAAATTACAAATGTCCCCCATTTGGCCAATTTTTGGCGGATCGCCAAAAAAGTAACTTTTCAAGAGAGGTCTACCTTGAGAACAACCATCAAAAATTGGAAAGGATTCCGATCAAAATTGTCGGAGAAGAAGCGATTTGAAAATTTGACACCAAAAAATTAAAAAATGTCCGCCATTTGACCAATTTTTGGCGGATCGCCAAAATTGTAATTTTTCAAAAGAGGTCTACCTAGGGAATATTCGTGCAAAATTTGGTGCAAATCTGATCAAAATTGTGGGAGAAGAAGCATTTTGAAAATTGGCAACCACAAAATTACAAATGTCCCCCATTTGGCCAATTCTTGGCGGATTGCCAAAAAGAGTACTTTTTCAAGAGAGATCTACCTCGAGAACAACTATCAAAAATTGAAAAGGAATCCGATCAAAATTGTGCGAGAAGAAGCAATTTGAAAATTTGACACCAAAAAATAAAAAAAATGTCCCCCATTTGGCCAATTTTTGGCGGATCGCCAAAACGAGTAATTTTTCAAAAGAGGTCTAACTGGGGAATATGGGTGCAAAATTTGAAGAAAATCTGATCAAAATTGTAGGAGAAAAAGCATTTTGAAAATTAGCAACCAAAAAATTACAAATGTCCCCCATTTGGCCAATTTTTGGCGAATCGCCAAACAAACCAACTTTTCAAGAGAGGTCTACCTTGAGAACAACTATCCAAAATTGGAAAGGAATCCGATCAAAATTGTGGGAGAAGAAGCAATTTGAAAATTTTACACCAAAAAATTAAAAAATGTCCCCCATTTGGCCAATTTTCGGCGGATCGCCAAAATGAGTAATTTCTCAAAAGAGGCCTACCTAGGGAATATTCGTGCAAAATTTGAAGAAAATCTGATCACAATTGTGGGAGAAGAAGCATTTTGAATATTGGCAATCGAAAAATTTCAAATGTCCCCCATTTAGCCAATTTTTGGCGGATCGCCAAAAAAATAATTTTTGAAAGAATGGCCTAGCTAGAGAACACTCGTGTATAACTTGAGAGGAATCTGATCAAAACTGAAGGAGAAGAAGCATTTTGAAAATTGGCAACCACAAAATTACAAATGTCCCCCATTTGGCCAATTTTTGGCGGATCACCAAAAAAGTAACTTTTCAAGAGAGGTCTACCTTGAGAACAACTATCAAAAATAGGAAAGGAATCCGATCCAAATTGTGGGAGAAGAAGCGATTTGAAAATTTGACACAAAAACTTAAAAAATGTCCCCCATTTGGCCAATTTTTGGCGGATCGCCAAAATAGTAATTTTTCAAAAGAGGTCTACCTAGGGAATATTCGTGCAAAATTTGGTGAAAATCTGATCAAAATTGTGCGAGAAGAAGCATTTTGAAAATTGGCAACCACAAAATTACAAATGTCCCCCATTTGGCCAATTTTTGACGGATCGCCAAAAAGATTAATTTTTGAAAAGAGGCCTACCTTAGGAATATTTGTGCAAAATTTGAAGAAAATCTGATCAAAATTGTGGGAGAAGAAGCATTTTGAAAATTGGCAACCACAAAATTACAAATGTCCCCCATTTGGCCAATTTTTGGCGGCTCGCCAAAAAGAGTAATTTTTCAAGACAGGTCTAGCTAGAGAACAACTATCCAAAATTGGAAAGGAATCTGATCAAAATTGTGCGAGAAGAAGCACTTTGAAAATTTGACACCAAAAAATAAAAAAATGTCCCCCATTTGGCCAATTTTTGGCGGACCGTCAAAATGAGTAATTTTTGAAAAGAAGCCTACCTAGGGAATATTTGTGCAAAATTTGAAGAAAATCTGATCAAAACTGTGGGAGAAGAAGCATTTTGAAAATTGGCAACCACAAAATTACAAATGTCCCCCATTTGGCCAATTTTTGGCGGATCGCCAAAAAGAGTAATTTTTCAAGACAGGTCTAGCTAGAGAACAACTATCCAAAATTGGAAAGGAATCCGATCAAAATTGTGGGAGAAGAAGCAATTTGAAAATTTGACACCAAAAAATTAAAAAATGTCCCCTATTTGGCCAAATTTTGGCGGATCGCCAAAATGAGTAATTTTTCAAAAGAGGTCTACCTAGGGAATATTCGTGTAAAATTTGAGAGGAATCCGATCAAAACTGAAGGAGAAGAAGCATTTTGAAAATTGGCAACCGAAAAATTTGAAATGCCCCCCATTTAACCAATTTTTGGCGGATCGCCAAAAAAAATAATTTTTAAAGGGAGGTATACCTAGAGAACATTCGTGTAAAATTTGAGAGGAATCCGATCAAAACTGAAGGAGAAGAAGCATTTTAAGTAAAAGTTTACACACGTACATACACACGTACATACGTACATACGGACGACGGATACCCCTCTATTGATAAGATAAGACCAGCCCGACATAGTCGGCTGGTCTAAAAACTGACTCGGCCGACAGCTGATGTTTTCCTTTCTGTGCTCTTTAGCATTTGTCAATAAATTCTAACTTTTTCCTTGTTTTCGTCTTCTCCAAAAATTTGACCCACTCTGGGCCTAACTGTTAATTGTAATTATGAAAATTTTGATGAAACGGCACTGACAAAAATTCTAGCTGCCCCCTCCAACCCCGCCCCCCCCCCCCAATAATATAACACTGACTAAACCCCTTGTTTCTTTTTATTCCCGCGAAATGTTGTTTTTTTTTAAATTTTTTAAACGTTAACACGGCATAACACCCACGATTTTTGATTGACAAGTTGCCATATAAAAACATTGAAATGTTTTTTGTGTGGACACACAAGCACCGAAGATGCGAGGCAAAATATGGAGCAAGAATTTCTCATCCCAAAAGCCACTTCGCTACTTTCTGTGCCTTGCACGTATATTCTTTTTACTGTTTGTACATTTTTGCACATCCGGCCTCCAGGTTGATTTTTTTTACTATAATTTTTTAGTGACAACATTAGTGAATTTTTTTATGACAACTTACCCGCGATAGGGGGGCCTATCAGATAACCAACGCCACAGATGAAGATACCAATCCCGTATGCAAGATTCAGATTGCTCAGTCCGGCAGTCTGGATACACCTCGCCGGCATGACGGCTATGTAGCAATTCGCCGCCGCAGCAAACGTGGCCCCGAAGATCGCCTGCCCGAGGTATGTCGAGCAGACGACAGGAGCGAGCAGGCTCAGTATTCCCGCCAGAACACAAGTACCCACATTGACCGCAGTCACAGAACCGGGCCATTTACTGGTCACAGTACCCGCGCTAATTCTGCCCATGATATTCGCAGCGCCCATTATTGAAATCAGATTGGAGGCGGAATTATCGCTCGTCCCTTTCGTAGCGACATAGGCCGGGAAATGAACGTAAACACAGCTTATTCCTACGCCGGCGAAGAACAAACTAACAACATGAGCGATGTAAGCTGCCCTGAGGTACCACCGCTGTTGGGAGTCACTAGGTAAATCTTTCTGTTCCGCTTTGCTAATTGCTTCCCTATGAACGGTCCTTGGGGTATATAACTGGCGCGCAAGTACCCCATTATCGCCCACTTTTGCCGGCGGCTGGAAGGGTGCTGAGTGGGCCGGTGCGGTAGTGATTTCTGATCTGCCAGGTGTTCTGTGAGCCAATATCTCGTGAGTAGTCCCCTGCGTGGCAGGTGTTCTGTGAGCCAATGTGTCGTGAGTAGTCCCCTGCGTGGCAGGTGTTCTGTGAGCCAATGTCTCATGAGCAGTCCCCTGCGTGGCAGGTGTTCTGTGAGCCAATGTCTCGTGAGCAGTCCCCTGCGTGGCAGGTGTTCTGTGAGCCAGTGTCTCGTGAGCAGTCCCCTGCGTGGCAGGTGTTCTGTGAGCCAATGTCTCGTGAGCAGTCCCCGGCGTGGCCAATGTCTCCAGGGTTGCCCCCGACGCACAGCGCAATGAGTCACTCACAGTTGCCAAATCACAGTCCTTCCTTTTGGTTATTGCTACACATTTCTTGGCCATTTCGGGCATTTTCTTCTGATCGAGTGTGGGCACACTCGGTGGCCGCATCAAACCTCCGACGACAAAGTAGTTGGTAAACAAGGCGGAGAGGACCAGCGTCGCCCCCTGCCACCCATACAACCCAATCAGAAACTCGGTGAGGGGCGCCAGAGCCATTGTGCCCACCCCGATACCCACAGTGGCCACCCCGAAGGCCATGTTGCGGTACTTGTTGAAGTAGAACCCCACGATAACGACTCCTGGTGTGTAGGCTATCCCGAAACCCATCCCTGCAACAAGTTATACGCGCCACAGTACAGCCTTCGTCATAGCGATATGGCTGGTACCGTTCAACAATGTCGTGCTATTCTGAATGTCGCAATCCCAAAACCCATGCCGCAACATGTTATTTGCGTTAACACCTTTCCATCCGCCCCTCATGTTAAGAGTTTTCTATCAACCCCTCACATTAACAGCTGTCCACCCACCCCTCACGGCAGCGTGGCCACCTGGAATCCGAAACGAAATTCCCGGAGTTTTCCATACAATGAATTTTGACAGCGCCGGTTTTTAGAATTCCAAAACATAAATGTTTTGGTTCGAAAACAAGTTATCGACTCCGTATCCCACTATTTCTCATAAACACTTAGAAAAAGACAACGCTCAACAAATTCTTACTAAACCCATCCAATTTTGCAGAAGAAAAATTTACTGGAACATATGCAATTTTACAAAAATAAAATTCCCTGAATTTTCCCTGAGATTTACCGGAATTTTCTAATTCCCTGAGTTTTCTCTGACTGGAAAATGTTGATTCATTTTCCCCCGAAATCCCTGATTTCCAGGGTCGGTGGCCACCCTGTCACGTTACAGCTTTCTAACTACCCCTCACGTTAACAGCTGTCCACCCATCCCTCACGTTAACAGCTTCCTACCCACCCCTCACATTAATAGCTTTCTACCCACCCCTCACGTTAACAGCTACCCACCCACCTCTCACGTTAACAGCTTTCCACCCACCCCTCACGTTAACAGCTTTTCACCCATCTCTCACGTTAACAGCTCTCCACCCACCCCTCACGTTAACAGCTTTTCATCCATCTCTCACGTTAACAGCTGTCCACCCACCCCTCACGTTAACAGCTTTTCACCCACCCCTCACGTTAACAGTTTTCCATCCACCATTCACGTTAACAGTTTTCCCCACTCACGTTTTCAAGAACAGACTCGTGAGGCCTAGTCTTATTGAATTATATATTTAATATATTATTATAAACAACTGAGTGATATAAGCCTCCGATCTCAGCATTTCGCTGTTTTAAGCGCAAGGCTTTTATAGATAGACAGTGCCTCAGGAATCTGTTGCGGGAATAGATTTACTTTTATTTTGTTTTTAAAAAAACTATGTACAGCACAGTGAATGACGTTACATAATTCCGTACCTGCCACTAAGCAGCAGTGCATGACGTCACATAATTCCGTACCTGCCACTAAGCAGCGGTGAATGACGTCACATAATTCCGTACCTGCCACTAAGCAGCGGTGAATGACGTCACATAATTCCGTACCTGCCACTAAGCAGCGGTGAATGACGTCACATAATTCCGTACCTGCCACTAAGCCATAGCACAAAAAGGCGGCGGTGAATGACGTCACAAAGAAACAGCCAAAGAAGCCGAGCGACACCAACGCGCCGCCGATGAGAATAGTGATCCTAGGTCCGACGCGGCTAGATATCCCCGAAGCAATGACGCCTGCAACAAGAATGTCCGGAGCACTGTGACCAGCTGCGACTTAGCTGGATTAAGCACTGATAGCTAACAGAAAACAGAAAAAAACACAGAAAAGCCCAAAAAATGCAGCAATAATCATATACAACCCCTAATAATACAGCAATAAATAGTGCAAAGAGGAAACACTTTTGTGAATTATGAGCTGTAAGTCCGGGAGGCAGGGGGGTGGTCTAAAAAGTTGTATCGAAACAAAAAGCGACAAACTTTAGGAGAACGAGATATGCAGAAGAAATCGGTAAATCGTACAAACCGGTTACGAATTTAAAATTCTTTTCCGTTGTTTAATGTTTTAACTATGTCGGACAATCGCATAAACCTGATAAACGCATAACTTGAAAAAGGCTAATGTAATCGTTTTTTTTCAGTACCAGCCATTTGGAGCATGCTCGTGTGGAGGGCTATGCACCAAGCAGTCAGCGCTTTGCTCTCGCCATACTCCCTCAGGAAGACGACATTGAACAGACCACTGCAGTAGACCATCCCCGCTAGGGTCGTGTCCAGGAAGGCCGCAAATAAAATCACCCACGCCCACCCTCGGTCTGTCGAAGTCTCCGAAGCGCTGTTTCTACAATGCACCAAACAAAATGATATTACACCTGACACACCACCTGATCAGGGTTGCCCCATAATATCACAACGTTGTTTTTTTTTTTTTTTACTTTTTCATACCCCCAACGTTTTTGTTCTGACTTTTCATGACTCGATTTTTCTTGTTTTTTTTTTTTTTTTGTTTTTTTTTTTATATATCTGTGGCACCCTGTACCTGATGCAGTTTATTTACAGTCCATACAAAGGTCAATTTTCAAAAATTAAATCTTTAAGCTTATCTTTTGAAAATTAAATCTTATTTTTAAATATTTAATCTGAAGTGTATCTTTAAAATATCAAAATTTTTAACTTAAGACTTGAGTTAACAATTAAGTTTTAATGCTATAAATACAATCTTAATTCAAAACTGGAGCGGCCAGTGCACACAAAACTTATATTACAGGCTTATATTACACACTTTCAATCATACCTATTTAGTTTCTGGTTTTTGTAAACAAAAACAACTGTTTCCCAGACTAGACCCATAATTCCTCAATAACCATTTTCCATCTTTTTTTATTTACTGGAATAAGATTCATTTCTGCACACAAAAGCATAAAAAATTCAAGTATTTTTACTGAGACTAAATCCCCGCCGTAACGCAAAGAATAACGGGTGGACGTATCCACACGCAAAATACCTCTTACACAGCTACAAATGGTGGGGAACATTTTAGCATAGGCATTGCAGCTGTATTCGCCCCCTATTTGAGACACAGATCGCACGAAACCATGTACCTTATGTTTGACGGCCTGTCAGGGATGAACGGGTCGTCGTATCGAACGCAAAATACCTCTTACACAACCACAAATGCTGGGGAAAATTTTGATATAGGCACAGCAGCTGTATACGTCCCCGTATTTGAGATACAGATTGCACACAATCATGTACCTCAAGTGTCGACAGACAGACAGAAGGACGGACGGACAAACCCGAATACTGCAGTCCCCACGTTTCGCGGCAGGGAACTAAAAATAAACAATACTAGAGCGGCCACTGCTCACCAACAGCAGTGTACCCGAACATGTTAAACACTTTTATTAATCAGCCGTTGACGTTTTCTTGTTGTAAACAAAACAAATGTTTCCTCTGACAGCCCCTTCGCGAAGTTTTATTTGAACAAGTTTGTACTATTTTCATAATACAGTAAAACCTCTATACAATGACAATCTCAGGACCGAGCAAAATGTGCACTATACCGAGGTGTTCACTAATGGGAGGTTCAAAATTTCTTAAGTCAGAAAGTGATTTTTTAAATTCAAATAAAACAAAACCATTTGTTTATACTTCACACCGCAATAATATAAAAAGGGTAGCCATGCACAAACTTTATAAGGTACGCGTCTATTTACAGGTTGCAGTGTCACTGAAATTAACATGAAATAATGGTGACCACACAAATCTTGTCCATTGTTCATAGTGCGTGTAAATCATTTATCTACACAGAGGCACTTTTGGGAGAGAAAAAGTCTGTAACACAGGTTTTTTCATGTTGCCCTTGATCAAGAATCACCCCAACGATAAGCGACTCCCTGTTCACTGCATCAGACAGTACTCAACAAATATAAGTAAGCTTTTTACTTGTGAAACTCATGCCATTGTCTTAATTAGGCTTGATCTCACCGCTTCGCGTAATGTGTCATTATTTCAATCCCTTTGTCCTGTTGTCCCCAAGTACTTGGAGACAATGATCGCATAACTCAGGTCGCACCGAAGTAAACACAACTAATCCGCCTTCTCAACGTGCACTTCACTGCATATGGGGCAAGACAAGGGACCAGTAATTGCATAAACAAAATGGGAAAATGTGCCGGTAAAATATTTTGTTCCCTAATTAGAGGTTTGTTTGAACTGACATTGACCATTTTGGGACCCCAGGAAATGTTTACTGTTCAGAGTATAGAGGTGTTCACTAACGAGAAATTACAATAACTAGATGCTCGAGAAGCATGAATCCGCCGGGTTCGCGCAAATTGTATACCTGATAATGATGTTCCTGTGAACAACTGTTCCAAATAACACCATACAGCCTTGTGGTCAGTGAAGTAGAGGTTTGTAGAGCCAGTGGTACATGGTTGATTTGGTGTGAAGATAATCAATCCACCCACTAATGCGGCCTGTAGGCGCGTGAGACCGATATGTGTTATGCTCATTCCTAATTCATTTCTTCCATTTTTTAAAGTTTTGTCATTTTGACAATTTTAGTCGGATCCGGTCGAATCCTTGTCACTGCACTGCGGGATGCCCTGGGTAAAATCTTAAATCAATCCACCCACTAATGCGGGCTGTAGGCGCGTGAGACTGATGTGTGTTATGCAAAGTCTTTATTCAGTGTCTGCAATTTTTTAAAGTTTTGCCATTTTGGCAATTTTGCTCGGATCCGGTCGAATCCTGGTCAGTGCACTGTGGGATGCTTAGGAGCACCCCTGGGTAAAATCTGAAATCAATCCACCCACTAATGCGGGCTGTAGGCGCGTGAGACTGAAATTGCACAGACGGACAGACGAACAGACGGACGGACGGACAGACAGACGGACAGAATGAAAACTATATCCGTCCGGTTCCCGGCGGATAAATACCTATTGCTTAATACAATGGGACCGAAAAAATCGTTCATTATATAGAGGCGTTCACTAACGACAAGTGTTCACTAACGCAGGTTTTACTGTAGTAAAGCCTTTACCTTATATAAATGTATTCAATGTGCCCAGAAGTCGGGTTGCGTATCATCTTCGTCCCATTGTTGAGAGGGGGGGGGTACGTAACTTGACTTGCGGGTTTCACAATGCTCTTTTTCTATACAAGTCCAGGTACAGGTGTTTGATTCGGGTCTGGAAGGTGGTCATTAAACGAGGTTTTACTGTACGTCTGTTTTACTTGGATAGGGTTGTTGGTCACTCTGAACAAGTTTTATTGTAAATTTTTTTTCGAGTCTAGAAGATGGTCACCAAAAGAGGTTTTACTGTGTGTATTTTATCCGAGTCTGGAAAGTGGTCGCTAAAGCAGGTTTTGCTTCACGTCCTTTTTATCCATGTCTTGAAGGTGGTCGCTACAAATAGGTTTTATCGCAGTGTTTGTTATCCGGATCAGGAAGGTGGTCGCCACATCAATTCTCGACTTTATGCTGATTTTTTTGCTAACCCTTCACCAACCTCAAACAGCCATCTAACGTAAGTACGACAACCCCACCCCTTTTCCCCAGCCTTACCCAGCAAGGGTTTGTACCCTAAATCTAGTTATAGCCATTATATATTACCTTGCCTCCGGCATATCCAAGGAATAAACAGAGCAAGGTTGAGATCAATCCGACTTTTCGTTGATGTGATGTCGTGCACACATTCTGTTCACAGCAGCCTCACACATATATACGCACACATACGTGCAAACTCTGCCTACCCTTGGCTTGGGAGACATAATAAGTAACTGCTAATATTTACTTACACGACATAATTTTTCTAATAATGTGGGACTGTTTCAAAAGGATACACGTCAGTGCTTGTTTATTTGTTATTATTTTTTATTCATAATTACCTTCCTTTGTCACTCCTTTCTGCTTTTCCACAAGCCTCACCACGTTTTTCTGCGCTGTTCGTTTCTTTGAACAAAATAAATCACCGAAATCAGAATTTGGATGTCTGTGAAACTTTCAGTAAAATGGCAGCCCTCGACTTCAATTGAACAGCGTATGATCAAGATTCCTCCATTTCTATTAAACTACAAATTTGCTACATTTCTTCTCGGTAAATATGAATCATTTACTTGTTTTACTTCATTATGCAACAATTTACTTGTTTATTTCACTGCATATACAGTAAGCATCTACTTCATGATACAGAGAACAGGTTTTTGGAGCGGTGAAAAAAAAAAATTTCAGGGATGTTCTGCAAATAGAGGTGAATTCGGGAAGAAACAACAACGAAATTGGAACCAGATTTTATGTTCCGCTATGAGGCGGTTGTTTCCGGGCTTAATTGTTCTTTACTCTACAGAATGGCAAGCTGGTGTTGTATACATAGCATTTCATAGCAATTCATAGCAATTCATTGCATTTCATAGCAATTCATAGTATTTCAAAGTAAGTCATAGCATTTCATAGCAGTTCATAGCAATTCAATGCATTTCATAGCAATTGAATTCACTGCATTTCATAGCAATTCATAGCATTTCATAGAAATTTACTTCTGCTTGGATACACATCCGGTTTTAGGATCAAGGCAACGTAATCCTTATCTTTTATGACGTCATCTTCATATCCCGAACCATGAGGACCCCGTAAGGGTGTAGTCATCGCACAATTTACCCCTGCCATTGGTTTGAACTGTTAACTCCTAAAACAGAAAACATACTTCACACACCTTATTAATTTAAAATTAGAATTCTGAAGCAAATTAAAAAAACGGTTTTTTTGGCAGGCTTAGACGCTTAATTTGAAATTCGGACTAAATGAAGTGAGTGTATATTTCAGAGTATATTTCAGGGCGTTTTGCAATAGAGCTCACAGAAGATTACAATCTACGAAACTACTGTAAAAGTAGGTCAAAACAGATTAGATTTTGGCATTATTTTGCAGCAACTGTGGATGATACTGAAAAACAATCCCAACAAGAATGTCCGTGGACATTGTGACCAGCCGTCAAACTGTAGACATTACAAAGGTAAAAGGAGAAACCGACCTATTTTGATAAATTTTAGATTCAGTAGAAGACCTCATGGGCCAAATTGCTATCCAAAGCCGGATCAGTGGGACGAACAGCATTGTTTGTGTTTCTCTTAAAACAAATAAAGTCACGAGTGTTTGGCTTAAGATCAAGTGTCTCTCTGAAGGCCCCTCCCCCTTCTCCTTCCCCCTCCTTCTCACATGAAGTCACGAGTGCTTGGCTTAAGATCAAGTGTCTATCTCAAGCCCCCTCCCCCCTCCTCCACACTTGAAGTCCCAAGGAACCCATGTGCAGAATTTGAAACGAATCCATCTATCAATGAGGCCTGTAGGCGCGTGAGATTGCCGTATATACGCTAAATCCAGTGCCGATTTTCAAAAGTCCGCCATTTTGTCAATTCAAGTTCCATCCGGAAAATTCTTGGTCACTGCACTGATAAAGGGTCCAGAGATGCCGTGTACAAAATTTGAAACGAATCCATCCATTAACGTGGCCGGCAGGCACGTGAGACTGAAGTGTGAAAGACAGACAGACAGACAGAGAGACGGAAAAGTTCAAAACTATATCCCTCCGTTCCACGGGGGATAATAACAAGAGTCCGAGGAAGGCGGAGAAGACTCGAGATGGCAAGAGTTCGTTGTACCGGCCTGGTTGACGAAATTAAACTTCTATGACCTGCCACTTTTCTTGATATTAAGATTTATTTTTTCGGAATGATTTTCAAAACATTTCGTATAGGGACAGATGACTGTGGCTGGGTGATTTGTTTCGGATTGGGGCACCTCTCGAAAGACTTTGAACGAACCGCCTCACAACAAGGCCTTCACTGGTTTTACATCAAGGCCTTCACTGGTCTTACATCAAGGCCTTCATTGGTCTTACACCAAGGCCTTCACTGGTTTTACTCACGGCCTTCACTGGTCTTACATCAAGGCCTTCACTGGTCTTACATCAAGGCCTTCACTGGTCTTACATCAAGGCCTTCATTGGTCTTACATCAAGGCCTTCACTGGTCTTACATCAAGGCCTTTAGTGGTCTTACACCAAGGCCTTCACTGGTCTTACACCAAGGCCTTCACTGGTTTTACTCAAGGCCTTCACTGGTCTTACACCAAGGCCTTCACTGGTTTTACTCAAGGCCTTCACTGGTCTTACACCAAGGCCTTCACTGGTTTTACTCAAGGCCTTCACTGGTCTTACACCAAGGCCTTCACTGGTTTTACTCAAGGCCTTCACTGGTCTTACATCAAGGCTTTCACTGGTCTTACATCAAGGCCTTCACTGGTCTTACATCAAGGCCTTCACTGGCCTTACATCAAGGCCTTCACTGGCCTTACATCAAGGCCTTCACTGGTCTCACATCAAGGCCTATTTTTTATTTGATAACTCACGAGTCTATTCCGGAATAGACTGACGAGACTGAGCCTCACGAGTGTATACCGGAATAGACTGACGAGGCTGAGCCTCACGAGTGTATACCGGAATAGACTGACGAGACTGAGCCTCACGAGTGTATACCGGAATAGACTGACGAGACTGAGCCTCACGAGTGTATACCGGAATAGACTGACGAGACTGAGCCTCACGAGTGTATACCGGAATAGACTGACGAGGCTGAGCCTCACGAGTGTATACCGGAATAGACTGACGAGACTGAGCCTCACGAGTGTATACCGGAATAGACTGACGAGGCTGAGCCTCACGAGTGTATACCGGAATAGACTGACGAGACTGAGCCTCACGAGTGTATACCGGAATAGACTGACGAGACTGAGCCTCACGAGTGTATACCGGAATAGACTGACGAGGCTGAGCCTCACGAGTGTATACCGGAATAGACTGACGAGACTGAGCCTCGCGAGTGTATACCGGAATAGACTGACGAGACTGAGCCTCACGAGTGTATACCGGAATAGACTGACGAGGCTGAGCCTCACGAGTGTATACCGGAATAGACTGACGAGACTGAGCCTCACGAGTGTATACCGGAATAGACTGACGAGGCTGAGCCTCACGAGTGTATACCGGAACAGACTGACGAGACTGAGCCTCACGAGTGTATACCGGAATAGACTGACGAGACTGAGCCTCACGAGTGTATACCGGAATAGACTGGCGAGGCTGAGCCTCACGAGTGTATACCGGACTAGACTGACGAGACTGAGCCTCACGAGTGTATACCGGAATAGACTGACGAGACTGAGCGTCGCGAGTCCGTCCTTGTAGTCACACCCCCTTTGTCTATGCCTTACTTCGCCCGCGGAAAAATATCCAAGTTGTTATTTATTTGATACGTTTTTAGTTTTAAAAATGTGCTTTTCAACACTTTTGCGCCTTTGCCTTACAACTCAAGCAGATTTGTTTCCCCCCTTCCTCAACCCCCGCCCACGCCCCCCCCCCCTTCACTATTAGGATATTCTTCAAATTGTACACATACCTCACACAGGCTACGGAATGAATCCTCCCAAATTTCAAAAATGCAAGATTTTTATGCCTGAGCCCATTCGACTTGAATCTTGTTGTTATATAAAGGATTGCGCTTGTGGTATTAGTTTGCCTTGCCAGCCACGTCATGAAACGAGGTTCAGCTGTTAAAACTACTCGTAGTTGTCACCCACAACAAAAGTATACGCCTCAAGGGGGGGGGGGGGGTGGAGGGGGTTTAGATTTTCATAGATTTCAAAAGCAGGACATAATAACTTTCGGAGAGTATTTTTGTATGGCAGGCAAAGTTGTTAAAGAACTTCTAATTTTGGCGGTTGTCTGGATTTTCTCTGGACATCCTTACCAGTTTATTTTTAACACAAATGAAGTGCGGACGAAACCGGTTAATCACATCAACCGGTTAATCACATCAACCGGTTAATCACATCAACCGGTTAATCGCATAAATCTGTTTCTCGCATAAAACCGGTTGCTTGTACAGAATTTTTGAAATCCGTTTTCCGCCGTTTAACACTAAAACTATCGAATAATCGCATGAATTGGATAAAGGAATAAAATTGTTTTGGGGAAATGGGGACTATCCACTAAACCAACCGATGCGACCATACCTGACCGATTCTGGCGAACGAAGACGCCCTTGTTTCCGAGTCCTCATTGTATGTATTAAACGAGTGTGTCATTTTTGGTTTGCCTGCACACCATGTCATGTAATGTAACATTTTCTATAGCGCTTATTCAACCAGTTTGCTGGTGCCTGGACTTCAACTCCAGTTTTTATTTTAATCAATGCACACTCTTCCGTTTATATGCCTCGTATATAATCCCAAAAATTCTTCTTCCACTTATTATTATTATTATTATTATTATTATTTAGGGGGCAGGGGCAAGGGGATTCGGAATTGGATACCCCAAATACACGGGGTCGAATGGCATATTCAAGGATTGGGCAGGTTATGACGCTCCCTGGCCAGCTTCCGACCAAGCTGACCCACGTGACTCACACGTCACTTCTGCGTCACTCACACACACCATTCATACGTCACACTGTGAAGAAAAAAGCTTAACTAACAAACTCATCAAAACTTATTTATTTTGCACTTAAGGAATAGCAAAGTTCATTTATGGGAACACACGGGTGGACAAAATTAACACGCTAAGGTCACAAAAATATGAAAAAAATCAAAGAACAGCATTGAACAACCACGCATATTAAGCAAACGTCTTATCAATTGACTTATGAAAAATAAAAGCTACGCATCAAGACTAGGAGAAAAAGTTGTACCTCCTCACTGCGCTGAAGAGGCCACAGGCAAACCAACCCCCCCCCCCCCCCCCCCACTGTTGTTACAATAACAACCCTCACCACTTATCTGAACACTAAACCCCATCCCCTTGTTCGATCTTTTTTCTCCAGCTAATGAAAGCACTTCTTTGGCACTTTAATCAAACACAAAAAGACACACACCCCCTCCTCCCCCACCCCTCCGAAACACAAACACAACAACAAACGCCTCTTTCTCTACAATTTCCCTTTCTAAAGCTGTTAATATTTTTAAATCCTTTATTCATTACGTTTTTGGCATAATAATTAATCACAGATTCTGATTGATCACGCTAGAATACACTTGTTCACACTTGTCACGATTACTGTACAGTGGTAGCTTTCGGAACCACCTCCTGTGAAACGAAGACCACCTCCTGTGAATGAGGACCACCTCCTGTGAAATGAGAACCATTCTCCTGTGAATTAGGACCACCTCCTGTGAAATGAGG